>JBCNYH010000014.1:217098-228018 GCA_039654325.1 Tandanus tandanus
AAAGAAGTCCAGTTGCCTCGACTCAAGCTTTTTAGGATTATTATGACCTGGATGATTGAGAATCTACACCAACATACATTTTACTGTATTACTGCAGTGTGTGAAAGGTACAGATGAAAGACAAAAACCCATAAAAACAGTTTGGGATAAAAACTGAACTCTGTCACTGTTCCTCATTTATCAATATTTTAGTAAAGTGGTGTGTAAATGTTCTCAAGGCCAAATCAAACAACACGTTCTGCCAGATTTACAAACCTCACTGAGCTTTTTCCTGTTTATGATGACTAATGATAGTTAACCTTGAATAACAAAGCACTTTTACAGATCTTTCTGAAACTCACATTTAATTTTAAATACACTGGAGAAGGATTTATTTGTATCCAGTGTGATAAATAAGGTCTGGTGTTCCTGTGGGGTTTTATAGTGTAGTATCTTCAGAATTTATTTAATGAGTTATGCACAGTTAAACAGTGAGTGTTGAGTAAACTGGCTTTCTGTTCTTTACTCACTGATTATTTGAAAGCAGAAAGTAAACAGTACAGGGGTCATGAGCTAAGTCCATTGCCTGGAATTTACATTCACATTATTATTATTATTATTATTAATATTATTATTATTATTGTTATTATTATTATTGTTATTATTATTATTATTATTATTATATACTGTGTTCACTTTATATTTTCATATCTCCTGTGTGTGTGTCGTGTGTCTCACCAGATTTAGGAAAGGTAACAACAAACACATCATCGTCTCGGATCTGGAATGTCTCCAGGCTTTTCATGTACTGTGGTGTGAGAGCATCTTTGTTGGATTCAGGAAAGGTAAATCCTCTGTAGGTCAGGAGTTTATCTCCAAGCTTCTGGAACTCCTGCTGAGCCATGTTGTGTTCAGAGATGGATCGAGTCACTCACTCACTCACTCACTCACTCACTCACTCACTCACTCACTCACTCACTCACACACACTCACTTATACAAACTCATCAAAACAGCAGATAAGAGACCGAGTGGGTGTGGAAAGTGGGTGGACTTGCTGTCAATCATTTAAGAGGATTTCAACATGCCACAGAGAGACTGTGTGTTTGCAGTGAATTGATTCTCTTATACTCTTATACTTGATACACTTTCACTTATTTCACTTTTCATGTTGTCAGATGAAAATGTAAGCACTGAACACTGACCATAACAAACTTTATGTTTATTAAGTCTGAACAGATTTGTATACAATATAAAGGTTATTTTAAAAAAATGCTTTATTGCACTTTACACACTGAACAAAGTACACACTTTACCCTATATATAGTTACTTGAGCAACAAAACACAAAGCTGGGTAAGACGTTCAGGTTGCGTTCTGGGAGTGGACTTTACTGTGGTCCGTGGATATGAGTAGCTGGCATGTTGGAAATGCTTCTCTGCTGCCAGTGACATTAACTTTTACACAGTGATACACAATCATTTGCAGAACTGATTAATCCTATCCTAAATTAATCCTAAAACCAGGACCTCCAGCTCTCATTGGGGTGATTTGCAATTGAGTGTAAAGCTGCCGGGATGAGAATCGGCACCTTTAGTTATAAGGCCATGGTTCTCCGATGGAAAAGGGTGGAATGCACCCTCCAGGTCTGGAATGAGGTCCTGCCCCAAGTGGAGGAGTTCAAGTATCTCGGGTTCTTGTTCATGAGTGAGGAAAGGATGGAGCGGGAGATTGAGAAGCAGACCAGTGCAGCGTCTGCTGTAAAGTGGAGCTTGTACTGGTCCGTCGTGGTGAAGAGGGAGCTGAGCTCAAAGGCAAAGCTCTCAATTTACCAGTTTATTTATGTTCCTACCCTCAGCTATGGTAATGAGCTTTGGATAGTGACTGAAAGAACAAGATCGCAGATACAAGCGGCTGAAATGAGCTTCCTTCGCAGGGTGGTGGGGCTCTCCCTCAGAGATAGAGTACGAAGCTCAGACATCCAGGAGGAGCTTGGAGTACTCCTGTTGAGAGTACTCCTGCTTGGCTACTTCTCCGTGTTGAGAGGAGCCAGTTGAGGTGGTTCGAGCATCTGATTAGAATGCTTCCTGAAAGCCTCCCTCTGTGGTGTTTCGGGCATGTCCAACCGGGAAGAGACCCCGGGGTCGACCCAGAACATGCTGGGGGACTATATCTCTTGGTTGGTCTGGGAATGCCTCGGTGTCCACCCAGAAGACCTGGAGAAGTGTCTGGGGAAAGGGACATCTGGACCTCACTGCTTGGGTTGCTGCCCCCATGACCCAACCCTGGATTAAGCAGAAGAAGAAGATGATGATGATGATGCTTCTACCAGAGATCCAATGAGAGATCTAAAAGATGACCTTTAAAGTCATGCTCCTGTTGAAGAGCAACAAATCAACCTCTGAAGTCATGTTCCAATTGGTGGTCAATAATCCAATCATTGATGCCATAATGAAGCCATGATCTGAGCACAGTGAGGGGCACTCAAATACCATGTTCCTGCCAGATATAAAAAAAAGTGACAAGATTCCTGTGAATAAAACTCCATGCCTGCATCTAATCCATCTAATGTTCCTGTGCATTTGCAGTAGAATACAAAATACTTGTGAAGTAGTGGAGTATATTCCCCACTCTCCAACTGTGGAGACTAACTTAAATTTCAGTTTAAAACGGCAACCTCTAAAGTCACGTCCATGCCAAGGCTACACTTGAAGTCTGCCCATACCTGAGTCCATGTCATGCCAGAGACCAGTGTGCTGCTCTCATCCAGGTCTCATTCTTTGGCTACACCTGAACACAAGTCCTTGTCCATGCCTATGCCGATGCCTGGGTACATGCCCATGCCTATGCCAGAGCCCAATGTGAAGGTCTTCAATGTCGTGCCAGTGTCATGGCCAAAGACTGAAAACAAAATCTCTAGTGGCATGCCCATTGAGCCCATGTACAGGACCATACTCAGACCCACACCCTTAGCAAAGACCAATGTAGTGGCCCCCAGTGTTAGGCTAATGCTCATGCATGGTTCAAACATTTAAACCTCTAATATGGCATTTTCAAAGGCAAAAAAGTTTATTTAAATTAAAAAAAAAAAAATAGCCTGACTGTCCACTAAAAATGCTGCACAAAGCTTCCATCCAATAATTTGTTGCAACCTATTTAGGGTGGTCTGTCCACTTTTGGTTCTCACCATCACTCATCTCTCACACCCTGGGCAACAGTTTCAACTGGCTGGCATCAAAGTACTCATACTAAACTGGAAATAAAGAAAAATAACTAGAGACGCATAATTGGAACCAGTAATGTCCAAACATTATCTGAAAGAGAAACAACTGAAATACCTGAGTGGAGAGCTGTGCTTGCAGCATAACTTGCCCACTACAGAATTTATATTGCTGAACAATTTGCAACGAGATTTCCAGATGCAGTAATAATGGTGGTTGGTGAGCTGTTCCGGTTGTATCCCGCCTTTGACCTCCAGCCTCTCCATGACACTAATAGTGGTTATCAGTGAGTAGTTTTTTCTTATTGCAGCAGTTTTTACAAATTTTATATATACATTTTCTTCAAAGTCTTTTTTTCTTCACCGCAAGGCAGCAAGCATTGAAATTCAAATAATAATATTTCTATTCTATTCTAATATCTCTGGCTAAGGTTTGCTTTTAGCATCATGGCTAGCATTCAGCCTGCTCAGTGTGTTGAATGCATGATGTTTAGCAGCTCTTCCTCTGTCATTGGCAATAATTTTATCTGTACACTACTTAACGCTCTGAAGGAGAACATTTTAGCATTAGAAGTACACTTCCAGACTTTACAGTGGGCTAGTGAGAAGAAGAGTAGCATTGTTTCTGCAGTGGCAAGTCTGGGTGCCATAGGCAGAGATAATGACTCCTCCTCTGGCATCAGAGCTCTCTCAGTGGGGCGAATAGGTGATGACTTGGCAGCGTACTTGTAAAAAAACCGAAGCTAACACTGAGGCTTGCCTAAGGGATGTTGGAACTCAGAGCCCCCTCTGAGTGGACATACGGCGGGTGAAAGCAATGTTTCTCTCTGTACCTAGTTATTTCTTAATGCATGCTCAATAATATAACACTCATTCCAAATACTTAGTCAAATTAAAATCACAACACAGAAGATGAGAAGAAGCAAAACAATACCTTGTTTATTCAAAGTAGCAGTCTGTCACATACAAAGTTTCAAAGAGCAGCTGGTCTTCAAGGACTGATCAGATTGTCAGCTAACAATGTCAGCATCAAAATCAGAATCAGCAAATTCCCTCAGGACTTCTCTCCCTTTTATACACATCAGAGCCCTAGGATGCCGTCCCCTTTTTCCATATGTCAAGTTATTTTCCATTATGTTCGTGTTCTGGGTAATTTTAGCTCTTCCCACATAGTTTTCCATTTCCCCTTATCTTCTCATTTTTTCCGAACATGCCCCTATTTTATCTAACTACGCCCTTGGTGTGATCTAATTTCTTATGTCACCGCCTATTTTTTTCCTATCTAATTTCCCCTTATTTTCGAGTTGATTTGGGAGTTTTATAAAAAACTAGGCGCTCCCTTTATAAGCACCTTTTCTTCCGTGTTTCTTTTAATTGTATTTTGCTCCTGAGAACTGTCCAGACGTCCTGATCTTAATTTGCTCTGCATTCTATCTCTTCCAACCCATCTGTTCCATGAGTGAATATTTTCTTCTCTTTTATGGATCATTTATCTGAGTGCTTTTCCCTCTGTAAGCAAGCATGATTATCTTCTTTTAATCATTGCTCTATCACTGGACTTTGTACCCATATTTGCTCTGTGCTCAGACTCTATTTATGATTATGTTTTTCCATGGCCTTATGTGTACCGTGTTCCTATGGTTTAAATTGCTCTGGCCTGTTCTGTTTTATTTTAGTGTTGGTTGCTATGTTCATTATAAGATATTTTTTCTCATAATGGATTTTCCTCATTTGGGTTACTAGGGTCTGATTGAGATTTTTATAACTAGTCCCTTCTTTTAATTTTTCCTTTATCTCACAGTCCCGCCAGCCCATTGCCTCCATTCCAGAAGGAGGAAATTCACTTCATATCGCCATCGCCACTATCCCTTGGCCTGTGCTGATTCTAATCCTGGTCTCTTATCTTCATGGAGTTTCTATCTACAGTCTGGTTTCCCCTCTAACTTTTCTGGGGTTCACTCCAAGCCCACTCCTCCTGCTCCTCAGCCTTCAGATGTCAGCCATGATCAATCTACTCAAACTCCACCTGACACTCAGGATCAATCTACCCAGGTGTGTTATTGGCATTTTCCCCCATGGCCAAGTTTCTCCCCAAGTTCTCCAAGGGAGTATTATCCGGATTACCCCGATCTTCTCCCTTCACCCAGTTATTCACCAACTTCCCCAGCTGAGCCTTCTTATCCTGATGTAGACCCTGTTCCCATAATTCATTTTGGACAGGCTGGCTGATCTGTGAATTTAAATTATTTACTATTATGATGTTTTGTCTAAGTGTGGTTATTTCACTGGTACACACAGGTCAATGGATCTATATGATTAAGCATTGGTCTACATAGTTCATTTATTATTAACTGAGGTTCTTACATGTTAATTAACTAAAGAATGATATCATACTGTAATGTTAAATCAGGCAGAAACATATATTGCCATAAATGCTGATTAAAACGTTATATAGTACCTTAAGGTTACGTCATACAGGATGCATGTTTCATTCTATAACATGATGTAGTACCTAGAGGCTAATTCACACAGGACATATGTTTTCTCCCGACATCACTCCCCCCTTTGAGACTCTTGAGTCTCACATTCGTTACGTACGCTTCCCAGACTTATTAGTTTCTGTTGTAATCACTCTAAGTTTTAACATCATCCTCATTCTACAGTAACCTTATGGATGAGGCACTTTTCTCTTCCAAAGACATTAAGTATCACTCTAAATTGTCTTTGTCATCACTACAGGGTTTAAACGACAGCCATATTTCCCTAAGACTGCTCTAAGTTCCATATGGTTTATATTACCCTGATTATTCTAAGTTCCATGTACTTATTAAATATTTTATAATTTTTAGCACGTATATCCCCTTTTTGGTTACGTGTTGTTATACCCCGCTATATCCCTTTGTATTTCAATTATCCTTGTTACTTTTCCCTATATTTCCCTGTTACATCACTCTCCCCTGATATAATAGCAACATGTATCACATTACGTAACACATTATCAAACACATGTGTATAGCTTCTTCTCAAGGTGAACCAGGAGTGGGCGAAAAACCCTCATGCGCCAATTGTGAGGGAAAATTCCCACTTTGCCCGTTTTTTTTGCGCGACAGCGTAGTTTCGCCAGGGTCACCAAACACATATACATACATACATACACACACAAAAACATGAAACAATGAAAAGAAAAAACAGGAAAAGCATCATAACTCAGTGCCACCACCAATAGTGGGTCTTATATAACTCATGAATCCACCTTGATAAGGGCATAGTAATCCGTTCTCGTGAGCGTAATCTTGCCCAAAGTCCTGTTCTCAGTAAGATTCTCTGACCATGGGAGACGATAGCCATAGAGTCCCTAGACTTCCGATTCCGAGTGAACCAGGGGTCTTGTTGAGGCTGTTTAAGCTCATCCAGCTGTTTGTGTTGGCGTTTAGAATGGGAAGCCCACAACACATAGCCACAGAAGGAGACAGTCACTACCTGAATAATTGTGTTCTGAAATACATTGCGGGTAATGAGAAAGCCATGTGCAGCGGTCGTCCCGTAATATTCCGCTAGTGCTACTGATCGGCAGAGGTGATAAGTATGGACAGTTAAAGAGAGTCCACGAGGCAGCGTGACTTCTGTGATGTGAGCTCAGATGCGCCAAGTCCTGTCGACATTATAAAAGTTAGCGTGGCTAAATATTTTATGGACTGGACGTGTCAGTTCCATGTTACATGTCCAGTCTGTGTCCGTGCAACAGGGATGGAAGACCCTCCAGTGGGAATCCCGTTGCTTGTGATGCCAGGAGCTCGGCATGTCGCCCACCAATGAGCACGTCGTACAGTTGGTTGGCAGTATGGCTGAATAGAGGAACCCATCCGCCTCTACCCGCAGTCTTGCACATGGTTGAGTTTTCCACTTGGTACACTTATGCACATATACATGTAGGGATACAGACATGACAGTAGGGACAGGCCATGTAGCCAATAGACGCAAGACGGGACACATAAAAACAACATAAAAGACGAACATTCTTACAGTAAATGCGGTGAATTAATTGTAATATCTTAAGTCATCTGTAATAACGTAGGTCGGATCTTGAGTCGGATTGCTAGTGCCTCATTAGCATCTTTGTCCAGATTGTCTGTCATGGGGACCAGGGCACAGTCCTCGTTGGTGGGGTTAATCAGTACCGTCATTTGTTTAATTGTGGCCTGGACTCATAGACCTTTTATGATTGGGAAGACGCAGCATGCTACAACCGCCAAGATTGCTAGAACTATTCCCACTTGCATTGCCATCCACCCCACCCCACCATCTTGCGTGCCATCACGAGCCATCCACCCCATTTACCAAAAAACTGCTGAACCATTCTGTGGAGAACATGTTGAATCCCGCATTTTGCTTCACCTCGTGCCGTAACGCGCCCAGTTTTTGCATTGCCTCGTAAAAGGAGCCACCTGGAGCTGTATTGTTGGGAATGTACGTGAAACAATGGTCGCCAAAGAGTTGACATACTCCTCCCTCCTTTGCCAGTAGCCAATCGAGAGCCTGTCTGTTCTGCATAATGACTATGTGGCAGTACTAGTGGCAGACAACTGTTCTCCTAATGCGCGTAGGGCGTCGTCCGTATAGTTGATAAAACGTTGTTAGTTGTAGTAGATGTAGTTTATCCATTCAACATTCTTGTTTATGGTTATAAAAGGAAATAGTGATTCAAAGCCTGCAGTGATCTTGTCGCGTGCCTTATATTCCTTAGGGATTCCGCGTGGTTGCCCTATACTGTCTATGTACACACTGGAGTACATTGTATATGCTCTCTTAATTCTGTGATAGTTGCCTCCCGAGGTGTTGTCGTTCATGTCTAACCCCTTTTTAAACATTCATACGTCTGTTATTATCATAACCCTGGTACACAACCCTGACCAATTTAATGGTAGTGCCCGTCTTAGCTTCATGCCTCCACATAGCCACTATATGTCTGCTAGGGGAACCGTCTGTCTTTGCAACACAGGCGGTAGTTTCTTACGCCATCCTAGTATTAAGTCATTCTGATTCTGTACTTTTATTACCCCCCAGGTGTCATTGAATGCCTCTGCTGAGAACTGCATGCTGGCGATGTTCCAGGTTCTGCCGCATCACCCCGTGAAATTACCTACATCTTTTGTCCCCTTATTCCTATAGCACTCATATGTATGATTTTTCATCCAGATAAAGGAGACACGACTTGTGGGTGGTCTCATTTTGGTGGTTTGAGGCCACCTGGTAGTGTTTCAACATCTATTTACCATGGCTTGGGTGAAGTTGCCCACACCCACATACAATATAGACCAGTATGGACAGATGCTGTTATTCACTGGTTGCTTTAGGGGGGTGTCCACTGGGTGCAAGATGTCATTCACTTCAACAAAGTTCATCTCCAGACCCACCGTTCTCATCCCATAGGTGGCCACATGGGCGTCTCAGAACTCCCTGCAGGTGTCAGTATTGTAAGGTAACGGAACTATCTCCAACTTTCGTTTTCCAGCTGCACATAGTAGGCAATCTCCTGTTATATCAGTCCAATCATCTGCCGTGTATTTGGCCCATCAGTACCACTCGTTAGTCTGGGCTCTTTGCCACAGGTCAATGTCAGGGTCTGTTACCTCATGTACTACACCCAGACCCTCATCCGTGTCTTGGTCTGCCTGCCAGTGATGCTGGCTCGGTATCACCTCTCTATCGACCTTCCCTTCTGTCCTGGGGGAGCTTCGATCCTTGGCGTTTTCTGTTTCTGTTGTTTCAGCAGTCTCTTTGTGTGTGATAAACCCCATTTGGCGCAGGGCCGAGGGAGTCTTCGTCGCCTCATTAAAGGTTGGGGCCGTCCGTGAGTACCGTTCTGTATACCGGCCCTGTCTCTAATTTGGCGGGTGGTCGGTGTCATTGTGGGGCTAGAATGATTGATTCTCGCGGCAGCTGTGAAATTTTCTTGTGTCAGGTTTGCAGTGATTGATTCGTCCTGTTCGAAGGCTCCTGTCGTATCTTTCCCAATTATGATAATAATGATAATTTTCCCAATTATGATAATTGCTAGTATGTATCCTATAGATACTATAGATGTATCCCATAGTATAACAATCAACAAAGTATGTGGTATCTGAGGTGGCGACCGTTGGATCATGTTGGACTGTTTTGGCGGCGCCTTCTGTCCTACCCTTTTAATCTTCATTATTGCTCGACAAAGAAACCTATGGCCTGGGCCAGGTCCGATAAGTTTGGGTTACCTAAGTCAGCTAGATTAGGTGAGCTAAACGGGTCATTCTCCGATGGATCTGGTGCAGGTCTGTATCCCGACGGGCCCAGTTGGTTCTCGTCCGGGGGTCCCTCTGGTGCTCTCCGGTCCTCAGAGAATTGGTGTACTCTTGGTGCAAACTCGGGTGTGAGTGAGCTCTCAGTGTTCACTATCTGTTCACTTGGCTCCTCTACTTGGGGTGTTGCTTTCTCTTTGGGCAGTTTCCCTTTTTTCCTTGTGTTATAGGCAGGCACATCTGGCTGGTCTATATCTTCAGGGTTGGTGTTGTCATCGGATTGGGCGAGCTGTATCAGCCTTGAGCGTGTCTGTTTCCACTTGGGACCTTTTCCTGCAGCCCTGCAGCAATGATTCAAATGATACCAATGTTCTCTTCCCTCTACCTTGACTGCTGTTGGTGTTGCCAACACCACTTTAAACGGTCCTTCTCTCCGTGGATGCTTCCAGTACTTTTTCTTGAATAGCCTGATAAAGACGTAGTCTCCTGGTTCCACTTGGCGATGTTCTTCCTGCTCTACATTCGCCCCGTGCGTGGCAGCACTGACCTGTGAATACAGAGTTCTGTGTATTTGTGTTAAATGTTTCACATAACTCGCCATTTCGCCTTCTAATTGCTCCAGGGTGGGGCCTTTATAGGGTCCCTGTGTAAATGCCATTGGCATTGGCCTTCCTGTGAGCATCTCATGTGGTGTCAAATGTGTGTTTCTGTTGGTCTGGGAACGCATCTTCATGAGGGCTAGTGGTAATGCCTGTACCCAATTTAATTTAGTGGTTGTGCAAATCTTACCCACTTTTTCCTTTAGCACTCCATTCGCCATTTCAACCATCCCTTGGGACTGTGGGTGATATACGCACCCCAAATGATGTGTTATGCATAAAGCTTCTGTTATGTTTTTTATCACCTCGTTCACAAAATGGCTACCGTTGTCTGAGCTCATTCGGTCCGGGATCCCAAATCGAGGGATTACTTCTCTGCACAACAATTTCGCTACTGTTTTAGCGTCATATTTAGCTGTGGCCCGTGCCTCTACCCATCTGCTAAACTGGTCCACCACTACCAAAATGTACCTTTTTCCTTCTCTTCGTTCAGTCATATCTACAAAATCAATCACTAGGTGTCTGAATGGTCCGTTTGGTTGTGGTATGTGGCCAAGAGGTGCTGTGAAATGTTTCCTAATGTTTTGTGTCGTGCAGATTCCTCACGCTCTCAAGAATTTGTCTACCATACTGGCTAAGTACGGGGACCACCAATCTTTCCGAATTGTCTCAATGATTTTTCTCCAATCACAGTGATCTATTCCGTGTTGCATTCCCTCTGCTAACCCATTCCCCATCTGACTTATGGGCTTTGCATTTCACAATCGCCAATTCTTTAAGTTTCAAGTTTCAAGTTTATTTGTCATATACAGGTAACAATGAAACATCACTACCGGCAATGAAATTCTTGGA
>JBCNYH010000014.1:268121-289801 GCA_039654325.1 Tandanus tandanus
GTCTGAGTCCCGAACATTAACTGGAAGTTTATTCCATAATTGTGGGGCTTTGTAAGAGAAAGCTGTGCCCCCTGCAGTAGTCCTCAGTAGTCGAGGTATCACTAAGCAGCCTGCACCTTTTGATCTAAGTGGGCCAGCTGGATCATAAGCAACAATAAGTTCGCTAAGATAATGTGGTGCAAGACCATTATGTGCTTTATAGGTTAAAAGTAGCAATTTATATTTATAATAAATTTGCTGTCTGTCTCTCTCTCTCTCTCTCTCTCTCTCTCTCTCTCTCTCTCTCGATTGTGATTGGCCAGAAGGTTCTGAGTTCTGGATTGTGATTGGTCAGAAGGTTTTATATATATATATATATATATATATATATATATATACATATTATGTAAGCATGGGAACTGTTAACAGATTAAAGGATGTGCTGTTAAAGAGAAATAATCAAATCCACGGTGGGCACAGTAACTCCAATTCATTTATTGTGTTACTGAAGGTGTGTGTATTCAGCTCAGGAGTGTGTGTGGGTTGGTGTTGCGTGTTGGGTTGTTTATTAGGGATTATTAAGGTTTGTAGGATCTTCTCCCAGACTCTGCGGTGTTATAGATGCTGTGGGAGGAGTAGAGGTTTATGTTATATGGTGGTAACCGGATTATAGTCATTACTAATTAATCTGCAGACACAGGAACACACCCCATGAACACTGTAAATACTGGAACACTGTACACATCTAACACAAGTAACCTTCCATTAACACTAAAACACTCTTATCTGTTTTATTAGCTTACCAACCCATGTTTTTAAAGAAATAACACATTCCCTAAATCATCTCCTTCAAATACCCAAAAATAATACGACAAATGTTATTGTCACATAAACACCACAGAAACACAGAGGTGGTTTTTATTGCATGCTTTACTTGCATTTTATGAGTTCTGTCCTGTAAATATGAGGGATGTAAACCCAATTCCTCCTTTAAAAAATAAACCTTTAATTGTCTGGAGCAATTGAGCTGCAAAGTGTGCAGTGTTATTAAAATAATTGTTCATGTTTTAAATATTAATCATGTTAATAACGGTGCACAGTTTGCAGCTCAAATGATCCAGATCATTAATTTTTATTTATTAATATTTTTTAGGAGTAATTAATTCTCAATGTAAAAAAAACTGTTTCATTTTTCCCTCTTTTTGTCTGTTTTCTTTTTTAGACGCTGTGGTGGTCTTGCAGAACTGCAGATATCTCACCATTTTCAGCCAATTTTGAATAGTGTGAAAAGAGTGGGGTGAAAAGATCAGAGGTCATGAGTCACTTCATTGGAGATTGATATGATAACCCTATAATGTGGAACTCTTAAAATGGAGATATTGTTTTGCACTTTGTGTCACGTACAGCATTGACTGCCCTCAAGACATCCATTTTCCTGAAACTGTGACTCTCTAATCCTTTGGCTACCTCTCAATTGAGGCTTTTTTCCTTTCTTAAAGTGCTAATCTCTTTTTGCTCTCAATCAAAGTAAATCCAGCCCTTACTCAGACGAAAATGGCCACCACAACATTCACCCTCTCTAAATCCTTTCCCAATGCCCTCTCATTCATTTTTCTTGCACTAGTTTTCCTCCCACTACCAACATTTGTAAGAGGTGACTGTTGGCTCATCGAAGGTGATAAAGGATACGTGTGGTTGGCAATCTGTAGCCAGAACCAGCCACCATATGAAACAATCCCTCAGCACATTAACAACACTGTACATGACCTGCGTCTGAATGAGAACAAGCTGAAGGCCATCTCTTTTAATTCCATGAGTCGTTTCACCAACCTCACCGATCTCAATCTAACCAAGAATGAGATCTCCTACATCGAAGATGGCGCCTTTGCAGGACAGGCCAACCTTCAAGTGCTACAGTTAGGATACAACAAGCTAACAAACCTTACAGAAGGAATGCTGAGAGGCCTGGGAAGAATGCAGTGCTTGTTTTTGCAGCACAACCTCATTGAGGTAATTGCCACAAATGCTTTTTGGGAGAGTCCCAGTCTGAGCAGCCTTGATCTGTCCTCCAATAAGCTGGCCAGGCTGGACCAGTCCACCTTCACAGTTCTTGGACATCTAATGGTGTGTGAGTTAGCAGGGAATCCTTTTCACTGTGGTTGTGAGCTCTACAACTTCCTAAACTGGCTGGACGGTTTTAATAATATCACGCACACTTACGATCGGCTGCAGTGTGAAACCCCAAAGGAACTTTCTGGATATCCTTTACTAAGTCCAATAGCCAACCACATCCGTAATGCCCACTCAATCTTATCATCCATTTGCAAAGATGGAGTCATTATTCCCGGCATGACTTCCCTACCACCAGATTTAGATTCTTCTGGAATAGGTCCAGATATCCCAGATCAGATGGGACCATATCATCAGCCCACAACTTCATCAACTGCGATTCCATCTTACAGCCCTAGCATCAGACTGCATTCTGTTTCTTTATCATCAGCCTCGTTACTAGTACAAATTCCACGGCCTTACAGCAAGATGTACATCCTGGTCCAATACAACCACAGCTATGTGTCTGATATTATGAACTTAAAAAAAAAGAAAGAGATAGTCACACTCAATACACTGAAACCCCACACAGATTATACCTTCTGTGTAGCCTCAATTCGGAACTCACAACGCTACAATCACACTTGTTTGAATTTTGCCACAAGATCTCCAGGACCTGATGATCTGCATGCTGGGCCATCAACCACCACCCACTACATAATGACCATTCTGGGCTGTCTGTTCGGCATGGTCATCGTGTTGGGCCTGGTGTACTACTGCCTACGCAGGCGGCGCATTCAGGAGGAGAAAGATAACTCTATAAGTGTCAAGAAAACAATCTTAGAAATGCGGTATGGCCCTGAGGCGGCAGCTGCAGCTGTCAAAGACCCCTCAGTTTTGCAAAAACTCCAGGAACAGGTTCACCATCAGCACTACCACAGCAAGTTGTCCCAGTCCACTTCCTCTAGCATGGGAATGCTTCAAAGTTCTGCCAACACCAGCTCCTCTCGGCTATCAACACTTCCCCAGGCTGATAAGATGGCCACTGCTTTTTCGGAGGCCATGGCCAGCAGTAAGGGAAATTACATGGACATGCGAGGGGAGGAACGTATCAAGGATGGAGCTATGTCAATTTCAGAGGATAAGATAAGAAGAGAAGTAAATGGAATAGATGCAGGAGAGGAGGACTCGGATGATGGTGGCCAAGGTTCAACATCTGAGATCTCTACCATTGCAAAAGAGGTCGACAAAGTGAACCAAATCATCAACAACTGCATAGATGCACTAAAGCTGGACTCTGGAGTTGCAGCTACTGCAGCCGAAAACTCCTCACCACCTCTGCAATGTAGCACCTCCTCATCCAGAGGACTCATCCCACTTTCTCCAACAACAGACACATGCCCAATTATGTCCTCACCTAAAATCCCCCATCTACCCCCTGTGCCTCTAGTCATGCCTCTGTCGGAGAGACCAGGAATCAGTGGAGGTGGTTTTCTCTCCCCGCCTTACAGGGACCCACCTCCTGTTACAGCAGCACGTCCTCTACAGCGGCAACTGAGTGCTGATGCTGCTGTTGTTTCTCTCAATGTAAAGAATCGCTGCACTGTCTCGTCTGGAGTGCCCAGTAAGAATGCTCGGGTCTTTAGCCTGGATGTGCCTGAGCCTCGGAGTCCAGATTCCAGCAAGTTTACAGAAAAGGGCAGTCCTGTACGGTGTGGGGAGCCACTTGATAGGCTCCCTCTGGTGGGGGTTCAAGGGGGCAATAATAGCAGGGGAGAAGGTGGCAACGGGGGAGGAGGGGGAGCCGGTGGTGGCAGTGGTGGTTCGGGTGGATGTGGTGGTGTAGTTCCAGCTCAACAGCACCTCTTGGAGGTGCACCCAGACTACCACTGCTCAGAGCACCGACACTCCTTCCCCGCTCTGTACTATGAGGGTGCCGCCGACTCCCCTGCCCAGAAAGCTTCTTTCCTAAAGCCCCTCTCTCGCACCAAGAGGGACGCTGCCTATTCCCAGCTCTCACCACGGCACCACAACTACTCAGGATACTCATCCAGCCCCGAGTACTCCTCTGAGACCACTCTGAAGATATGGGAGCGTTTTCGTCCTTATAAAAAGAGCCCTCGTCAGGATGCCTACATTGCAGCGGGACATGCGCTTCGCAAGAAAGTGCAGTTTGCGAAGGACGAGGATTTGCATGACATTCTTGACTTTTGGAAAGGCGTGTCTGCGCAGCAGAAACTATAAGTCAATTCAGAGGCACTACAGCACAGGGCTGCTGAGAAGAGCGAAGAAGGTCTTGAGAAAGCTAAGTACTTTGGTGTTCAGGTGCATCCACAGAGACAAGTGTTTGAATGAAGTCTGGATTACACACAGTATCATTAAAGTTTTGAAAAGGAATAGTTAATCAACTGATTAACACGGCACAGGAAACTGGGTACTTAAGGAAGGTTCAGAATGACCAAATTCCATCGCTGAAACTTTGTGTGTGTGAGTGTGTGTGTTGTCTGCAACCATTTCACTTTAATTTGAAAAAGAAAAGATACTCAAGTAAGAGATTAGTGATATTTATTTATGTTTTCTCGACTAGGTTTAGGGACAACAGTAAGGCATGGTTATTTAGTTAATTGTTCTCAGCTTTAATTGAAAAGATAAATAGCAGGTTTGATTTTAGCACAGGGCAAATTATGAAACCCCCTTCTCCATCTGTTCTCGCTCTATTCAGTCTAAGCATGCTCATTGATTCGTAACAACGACACATGTTTATCCCAGTGCATTGCTCTTGCTTTTCATTGCACAGGCAGATAATTGCTTATACTTTAAATTCAGGAAGCATAACAGCTCATATTGAAGCTGTTCTTTATTTATTTATTTATTTATTTATTCATTAATTTTCTCTTGTAGCACAGCCAGGTCTAATTTATTACTTTCAAGATTTAGCCTGGGAGATTTGCTGTTCATTTGTGATTCTGGAACAAATGCTACCAAAATGGAAGAGGACTGTAGGGGATTTGAGTGAAGAAAAATGAAATGAAAAGGATTTGGGGTGTGACGGTGCTCTGTCAGAAGAGACACAGGCCTTAAGAATCAGCAGCCTTCGATTTGTACAGTTGTACATCGTAACACAGATACTTATGCTAATGCTAATGCTATGTTTTTGTCATTACTCTGACGTGTGTTATTTCCGGTTAGTTCTGTGGTGAGCGATGCATAAGGTGGATGCTTATCTAATGTAGTCTTACTCTTTTAATTGGAACGAGATTTGAAAAAACTAGTCGTGAATATTGTTTTACTTGATTGTCCAGGTGCAGTAAGTCAAAGAGGTTTACTAACATTATCTAAGGTTTTTATATCGATTATAATTATTTCAGTGACCCAGCATGATCGATTATACATTTTTTCTCTTCCTGCATTCTTTCTAATTCTATAGTATTGTACTCTATCTGTACTCGGAACTGGAGCTTTTTTAAAATCCGGCACTCTTCTTTGGAGTTCTGGGAGAATCTTATCCAGAATAATGGGGTAAATGAATGACTCTTTTTGAAGGTAAGGTATTACAGGAGTTCCTTTGTGCTGATATTAACACTGCCACACTCAAATTGTGATTAGCATTAATTGTGGACATTCCAGTGAGATCATTACCCCTAATGCACCCCTGGAGTCTCCAAGTGATCTATAGATGAAAGGAATGCCAAGAGACCAGGAGGCATCAATGAAGTGGATCAGTGAATAAATTAGAGCAGATTGGAACTCAGTCTAAATCATACAACAGGCTTCCGAAACATGGAGTTCTAGCTCTCGTATTAGCTTAGTCTTGCTGCAAAATATAAGATTTGTGTATTTGTATACATCTGAAAGTGAAGTCACTGTGGCATCGGGTTTCACGCTAGGTAATTACTGTATATTGATCCTTTTGACAAGTGTGTTTGGGACACCATAAAAAAAAAATCAACATCACAGATGCATACGGATCAATACGGCATAAATGAGAATTGACAGCCAATATCAAAACAACCAGTATTCCCCAGGGCTCCGTTTCTAAACTAAATTCATATTAATGAATGTAAAGGGTGGGTCAGGTGTAAAGTCATTTTTACATTAAACAACTTTCTGTAATTGGATACGAGACCTGACCGGAGTTACACTGCTCCCGAGAGCTCTCCCGCCAGAATTAATAAGATTTAATTCAACCATTAATGCACGCACACTTAGCAGGAAGTTTATTCAAGCTGTGTAAGATTAAAGGACTCTCTTTGTTTTCCTTTTATAGTTATATGTAAAAAATGTGCCAATGTGATTAATGGCTGCCACAGTGAAATTTATATGATTATATTTCAGTGTAGATTCTCAAGTCAGGTCATTAGCCAGAATGCACATCTGGATGGAGGAAAAGAGGCTACAGAGATAGGGCCCGCTCAGTGTTTGCAGAAGGACCCTGACACACCAACCCGACTTAATATCACGGGAAAAGACGCAAGTGTCTGTGCAAGGGGGCAGTGTTGTGTGTTCATTATCAACATAGTATTATAGAAAGAATAAAACTTTCCCAAACTCCATGATAGTGTAACAACTATCAGCAACTAGCCAACCTTTTACTGTGATTGTAGATGCTGCCAAACATGCAGAACTAAACGTACAGTCCTGGGAGAGAATAGTTTCTGCACCATGTGTATTTTTTCTTTCAAACTCCATCAAACATACCCAACTCTCAAACACCTTTATTACTTTCTCATCGAGTAGCTCAAAGGCTTCACCTTTTAAGGAGTCAGCACTTTCTGCACTGAGCAGCCAATCAGAGAGCTTGCACACTCAGTGGTTTAAATGCTAAGGAGAGGTGACTAGCTGTGATTTTATATGTCGTTTTTAAACGACAGTTTAGTTTGATTTGGTGTGTCAGGATGCTTTGCTACAAATAATTCAGTTACAACAGTTTATTAAAATGTCAACGTCATTAAATAAAGAACCCCATTGAAAAAGTGGTGCTTTCCTTTTTACAATCTAACGTCTAGACGTTCTGCTAATCCAAATCTGTTTAAAGCCCAAAGTTCTTACAGAGTAAATGAGTGTACTGAGGTCGGGCCCTGAATCTCCCTTACTCCGCTACTGACAAGCTACCGGACACTAACTGTGACACTGTGACAGTGAAATTAAAGAACAATCTACTTCATACAGTGGGAACACACACACACACACACACACACTTTTGTACAAACCTCATGTCTAAGAGATGATGTTTACACAGACTCGTGGTCATAAGTGCTACTTTGGAGCAAGGATCTCTGAGAGAGGAAACCAAACACTGACAAAACACAAACTCTTGATTGATTAATTGATTGATCGATTTATTAATTGATTGATCGATTGATTGATTAATATATTTGTTTTTATTTTTGTTTATACCTGATAAACACTCTGGGTAATTCTGCATTTGTTTATCTTATTAATGTAATGATTTATTGATGAAACACTTAAACACATTGATGTTTTTTTTTCCCATAATGCCCTCCTGAATCATAATTAAATATTAAAATGTTCATACACATGCACTGTGAACTGTATAAGAACACCACAACCTATACAAGGTAAATAATTAGAAATGAACTGTAAACAGAACTCATATCAGCTGCATAGATGCTGTCTGTCTCTGTGCAGGTGCTGGTCGTTAGATGAGATCTAGAGCTGTGTGTAGGAGGATTTTCCAGCTCCTCTCCATCGGGGGAAAACTTTAACGTGGTTCCCTGTTTCTGTGTGTGTGTGTGTGTGTGTGTGTGTGTGTGTGTGTATGTGTGTGTGTGTGTGTGTATAGGTCTTCATTCCTTCTCACAGTTGAATTCGTTTGTAATGTTTAGCAGTAACGCTGGAATGAGGTTGTTATTTGCGTAGCCGTGGGCGTCCCTTTATGTTTGAGAGTAAGACGGCTGTAACATTTACTGTGAGAGCTTTAATCTCATCGCGCTGCTCATCCATGTCGACTGTACTGATAGAAACAAAGCTATTTTATTGTCTCATTTCTCACGACGAGCAGGTTTAGCGTGTGTGGACACAAACAATTCGGCTGCTGGGATAAAAAATTAAATCTTTCACTAAATCTGTCCACAGAATGATTCAGTAATGTTTGGTTCAAACTGTCTTTTATTAATAATATTAATAATAATAATTATTTTATATAATGTAAAATCTGAGGTTATTTGTGTGTTTGTTTGTTTGATGTTTTTTACATACCTGTAATATTTTCATTTGGTCCACAAACTCAAAGCAAATATAATACAAGTATAAACATCATGTACAGAAAGATGAAAGGATTCTTCTGTTCATAACAATCACCAGAATGTATTTAATTCTCACTTTTAGGCTGAGCTGGACAGGTCTGAGCAAATATAAACACTTGCCTGAGCAAAAAGGATCTAACGGAGAAAGAACACAACACACAACATGGTAAAGTGTAAAGTCAATCTACGTCAAGTCACACCACGTCACCTCACATCACCCCATGTCACACCACACTACACCACATCACACAACTTTTACATTTGTAAACCAGGCTGGAATGTGTGGGGGCTGAAATGAAGTAGCTGTTGAAGTTGTGGTTGTTAAAATGGTGCTGTGAGGTTTATTTCTGTGTCCCGTGTGCTCTAGATTAAACACGACGAGCGACAAATAATCCTGAGTTACATTCATTAGAATAAAGAAAGAAACAGAATATATAGTACAGCTGTACTGCTATAATAAGAAACACACACACACACACACACACACACACACACACACACACACACACCATAAGGCACGTTGCCAAAACATTTCTCCTAGTGGTTTATCAATTAAGTATAGCTTTACCCACAGTAAGAATGTAAATGACTTTATTTAATTGTTTATTTTAACGTGCTTATGCTGCAATAATAAATTACACTTTATACATGTACTACCCAGAATGCACTGCTCTACATTCCACAATGGCATACAGGCATTGTGTACAGCAACAACAACAACAATACAAGTAAAGCACTACATCCCAGTTTCCTAACTTTTACACACCTAATGTTCTATGGATTACCTAGAATTCACTGCTGTATTAGGCTCCAAGATGATGCACAGTAATGATGGAAGTTTCTACAGGAAGTTCAGACCTTAGTGCTGACTTAAGTTTCTGGATTTCACACACTCCACTTTTGAAAGATCCGTATCTGAGAATGTAACTTTTGTAGGCTAATTCTTACCCAGAATTCATTACTGTAAGTTTTAAAGCTCTGCTCTGTTCGTTTGAAAGTAATCAGTAGTGTGAGGTCATGGGAACAGGATCAGAAAAAGCCATGTTGCTCAGTGAGCATCTCACACTGACACACTGTTAAAGTGCAGCAGGCTTACAAAGTTCCTCAGGATGAGTTTAAACCTGCTGTTCCTCTCTCTGTACACACCTGTATTGATGAACCTGGAGTGACATCATACTTTATAAGACTTCAATAAACAATCCCTTTTCAGGTAAAGAGGTGCTGTGTGTGTGGGTTTGAGCTGAACACTAAAGAATATAACTGTAGTTCGATGAAACACGTCCAGACAGAACCTTGCAAGGCCAGTTCTGACAAGAGCCTTGAGTCAACAATTTGGTACTTCTCTGCATCATGAAATTTTTATGTAAATTAAAAAAGGATTTTACCTTTTCCAGCCCCACCCATGAGTGAGAGGGAGTACAACTGTATTCATTTTCAAATCTTCATTCATGCATTCATTCATTCATTCATTTGCTGAACGAATTCATCCTACTAGGGCCACTGGAGGCTCGAGCCTATGCTCTGGGTGTAGGCAAGGTACACCCTAAACTTCAAATAGTCACTGCATTTTAAAATATTACAAATACACACTACCAGTCAAATGTTTAGAGAGAGTTTCTTGTGTGTTTGCACTTTTTACCAGGTATTTATATTTATAAGAAGAAGGGTCGTCACTGTACCAGAACTCACATACTGAAATCAATCAATCAAAAATTTCAAATTGTTTCAGTTATTTTACGATTTCAGAACACATTTACTTAAAAAGTGTTATTTATAAATGTATATTATTTTATATCTATACATGTAGTATTTAATTTATATTAACTGAGTTTAAATCAGTGGTATAACATCAGACAAGTTAGATAATGCTCAAGTTCCTATTTTCCTAAATTCCGAGCTGAATGACCATTCCATTGCTCTCATCACAACTCTGAGTGCAGAAAAATTTTCAGAGTTATGGGTACAGTTCATTACAGCATGACTTCAGGAGAAGGAAAAAAACGAGCCTGGTGAGGGAAAAATCTGTTATAACAGCTGTTATAACACAGTACCAGTTAAAAGTTTGGATACATCCACTCATTCTAACTGAAATAGAAGGCGTGTCGAAACCATTTATATTATAATTTTTGGGTAGAACAGTGGTGTAGTGGTTAGCACATCCACCTCATATTAAGAAGGTTCTGGGTTCAAGTCCCTGGCTCGGCGAGGACAATTCTGTGTGGAGTTTGTATGTTTTCCATGTGCTTGCATGGGTTTCCTCCAGGTACTCCAGTTTTCTCCCACAGTCCAAAGACATGAACATTAGGCTAATAGTGCCGATCGGCATAAGCCAAATGTTACTATATTCAGAACAGGCTTCTGCTCATGCGCGTGTTGGCAGGGCAAAGGAGAACAAACTTTCTATGAGTGCAGTAGTTCTGAACTCTGGACTTCTTTGTTTGCAGTTAAATCAAATGCTAAACAAGCTAAGAACACACATGATTTACTTGCGATATAATTATTTATGATGAGTGTCTTATTTAAAAATAAACAGCTTGTTTATTGGTAAAAAGAACAAAGGCTACACTTTATGTGCCGGGGTAAAATAAGCATGTGCTAACAGCTACGACCTGACTCAGTATAACCTTCACTCATTGCAGATAAGTCAGCTGAAAAAACTCACAACACACACTTTCCCTCAGTCTGTGATTTGCTTGTGATATAATTATTTATTAGTGTGTTTCTTGTGAATACAAACAAAACATGTACAATAACTGGTTATAAAATGGTCAGTGCAAACACGGATCTAATCCTTGTCTAGGTCCAAATCCTTGGCTTCTTCCCCGTGACCGGTAGCCCCTGCATTCCAGCCATTTCTTCAGCTGACAAACAGAATGTTGACTGATATCAGAGTGTAAAATTCTCCAGAACTTGCCTGACTTGCATACTGTCTTAATGCAGGAGGACTAATGTTTGTCCTGCTTGGCCCGATGTTACGCTACGTACTACGTTGTGACATAATGTCGATCAGCGCTATTGGCTGTTCCAAATTGCCATTAGATGTGAGTGTGAATGGTTGTGTATCTGTTGGCCCTGTGATGGACTGGCAAGCTGTTCAGGGTGTACCCCATCTTCGCCAAGAGTCGGCTGGGATAGGCAGCAGCCAGTGGGTCAGCAAATAGATGGAAGGATGGATGGATGATTCAGTTAGTCATCTCTCAGCTCAATCTAATCAACCTTAGGCTAATTGGTTGTTCCAGATTGCCCTTAGGTGTGAGTGTGAATGGGTGTGTGGGCTGCGCTGCGATGGATTGGCGAGTTGTATAGGATGTACCCCACCTTCACCCAGAGTCGGCTGAGATAGGCTCCAGCCTACCCAAGACTATAGTACGTTCAGCAAATAAATGACTGAAAAATTAAATGAATGAATGGTGTCTTTAGGTTACCGAGAATGCATTGCTTTAGTGTCCAGGACAGACTAAATATGAATAGATGACAGTGATGTCACTTATGAGGTTTATCTCTAAAATTCTTCAATACTGTAATTTTTTTATTTATTATTATTTTTTTTAATAATCATCACTGTGTAACCGTTCTCAACAAGTTAAGTCTTACATGTTGCCTGAAATTGGATTGAACACGTTTCCAGTCTGAAAGGTCGAGAAACGCAGAACTGCAGCTCTGAAGGAGCCTGAATCGTTTCATTTCTCCTCTCACTGTTTTATACAACACACAAAATATGTGTGTGTGTGTATGTGTGTGTGTGTGTGAGAAAGAGAGAGAGAGAGAGAGAGAGAGAGAGAGAGAGAGAGAGAGAGAGAGGGAGAGAAAGAGAGATACACTCATTCACTGATGTGCTTAGCACAGCATTTTGAATGGATGTGGGTGGGGGTGTATTTGTAGGGTTGTGGGGGTGTATATATATGTGTGTGTGTGGGTGAGTGAGTCTTGGCTTCTCCTATGTGCTATTTTTAGCATCACTCATTCTGATTATACGAAGAGAAAATGCTGACCCACACACTACAGCGTAATATACTTCATTACACACTTCTCCCTACTCTTTATTCCTTCCATATTACACATTCCCTATTTACTGCTCCTACTCCATATCCCCTACTCCCTACACACACATGTTTTAATCAGTGTTTGATGAGGTGAGGTAGAGCTCTGATCTTACACCGTGACTAACTGTGAAATGTTTAAATGTTTAGACAGAAGAGGGTTAATGAAGGTAAATGTATGTTGGTATGAATGCAACAGGGTGATATAAAGAATTCCTGATTCTAATCCCACATCAAAGTTTTTCCACAGAAGCTTTTATATAGATTAAAAAATGGCTGAGTCCTGTTTCAGACATGCTTATAAATCAAACCACTCCTCAGTTACACACAGTGCATTGTGGGAAAACTGTACACACAGTGCATTATGGGTAATCTGTACACAGTGCATTGTGGGTAATCTGTACACACGGTGCATTATAGGTAATCTGTGCACAGTGATTTATAGGTAATCTGTACACAGTGCACTGTGGGTAATCTGTACAATAATTAATTCTGAAACACACACACACACACACACACACACACACACACACACACACACACACACACACACACAGGAGCAATATGATTGACAATTGCAGTAAGATTATCCTTTTTACTGTAATAAATTAAATAGGTTTAAACAAACGATCATTTATACAACAAAGAACTGGTCAATTACCACTATAATCACAAGCTCTGCCCACATTAACTTTTACTGTCTTTATTTAAATTAGGCACAGAAAACAAGAAGCATACTCCTCAACAAAACTCTTTCCACATACTCACTGCCCCTCTGACCAGATCCTCACTGCTCCATCCATTTCCCCACTGCCCCCTGTCGAATTCCTCACTGCCCCTTTCTCCACATCCTAACCACCCCTCTGACCACATCCTTACTGCTCCCGTCCATATCCTCACTGCTCCCTGACCATATCCTTATCGCCCCACTGTCCACATCTTCACTCCTCCCTGACCACATCCTCACTGCCCCTCTCTCCACATCCTCACTGCCCCTCTCTCCACATCCTTACTGCCCCCGTCCATATCCTCACTGCTTCCTGACCACATCCTCACTGCCCCACTGTCCACATCCTAACTGCCCCCTCTCCACATCCTCACTGCCTCCATCTACATCCTAACTGACTCGTCCTCATCCATTCTCACCGCCCCTCTGACCATATCCTCACTGCCCCTCTGTCCATATCTTCACTGCCCCTCTGACCATATCCTCACTGCCCCTCTGACCATATCCTCACTGCCCCCTGTCTACATCCTCATTGCCTCTCTCTCCACATCCTTACTGCCTCTCTGACCACATCCTCACTGTTCCTTGACCACATCTTCACTGAGCCTCTCTCCACATCCTCACTGCCCCTCTGACAACATCCTTGCTGCCCTGTCCATATGCTCACCACCCCTGTTCACATCCTCACTGCCCCATCTACATTCTCACTGCCCCTCTGACCATATCCTCACTGCCCCTCTGACCACATTCTCACTGCCCCTCTGACCATATCCTCACTGCTAATCTGACCATATTCTTACTGCACCGTCTACATCCTCACTGCCTCTCTTCACATCCTCACTGCCCCTCTCTCCACGTCCTTACTGCCCCGTCCACATCCTCACCGCCCCTCTGACCACATCCTTACTGCCCCTCTCTCCACATCCTCACTGCACCTCTCTAAGCATTCTCACTGCCCCCGGTCCACATCCTTACCGCCCCTCTGATCACATCCTCACTGCCCCCCTGTCCACATCATCACTGCCCCTCTCTCCACATCCTCACTAACCTGTGCACATCCTCACTAACCTATTGTCCACCTCCTTACTGTCCCCTCTGTCTGCCTCCTTACTGCCCCTCTGTCCACATCCTCACTGGCCCCCTGTTCACATTCTTACTGCCCATGTGTCCAGGTCCACACTGCCCCTCTGTCTACATTCTTACTGTATCTTTGTCAAAATCCTCACTGACTCTATGCCCACATCCTCACTGCTCCTTTGTCCACACCCTCATTGTTCCTCTGTCCACATCCTCACTGCCCCTCTATTAATTTCTTTACTGCCCCACTAATTACTAACCTACTAACTACTAACCTTCTGTCCATGTCATTACCGCCCCTTTGTCCCCATCCTCACTAATGCTCTGTCCACCTTCTCGAGGCCTCTGTGTCCATGTCCTTACTAATCCTCTCTTCACATTACCACTGTCCCTCAGTCCAAGTCCTCAGGGCCCCATGCATGTCCACATCCTTATTGCCCCATGTCCACAGCCTTACTAACCCCCTGACCATGACCTAACTGCCCCTGAGTCAATGTCCTCACTGCCCATCTATTCATAATCTTACTGCCCCTCTGTGCATGTTCTTTTTGCCCCTCTATCCATGTTCTTACTGTCTCTTTCCACATCCTGGCTGCTTCTGTGTCCACATCCTCACCACCCTTGTGCCCATGTCCTTACTGACCGTGTGTCCACATCATCAGTGCCTCTGTGTCCATGTCCTCACTGACCCTGTGTCCACATACTCAGTGCCTCTGTGTCCATGTCCTCACTACCTGTGTCCATGTCCTTACTGTCCCTCTATCCATGTTCTCACTGCCACCTCTCCATGTGCTTACTACCCCTGTGTCCATGTCCTCACTGTCACTCTATCCATATTCTTTCTGCCCCCCTCTCCATATCCTATCCCTCTCTCTGCATCCTCACTGCCCCTGTGTCCATGTGTTCATGTCCTCACTGCCACTAACACACACTTGTACGCTGCAACACTGTATATATTATAAAAATTGCTCATTAAAAATAATGCAATCAAAATTTTCAAACCTAATGCAAGCTGTTAAAGCATTACTGTTGTGTTTTTTTTAAATAAAAATTTGGGTTTAATTTCCTACTTTTTTCCACTCATTATAAGCAGTTTTGATTGATTTTAGCATGCTAACAGTTTATAAATAGTCTTCATTAAGTTGTGATATGGAAGAGATAAACAGTGTTGGATTTTGTGAACAGCAAATGATCAGGAGAGCATTATGGAAAATAAATTATGGTAATTAATTTTAATTTATTATTTTAACTTTTTTTTTTTTTACTGTATATTTATCACTTATCAACATTTTTATTATTGTGGATGTGTCCCAAATCCTCAAACCCCACAGTGCATTATGGGTATTTGGTGTATACACTGTTCTTTATAGCACTGTATAATGATGAGTGTGATTTGGGACACAGCCCATGGTGATAATTTTTACATGTTTACAATGTTTGGATGAATGGATAAAGGAAAAAGTAACATATAAAAGCTCTAAAGAAAATATAGGAGATGAATATCTGTGAATTTTGTAAAAAAAAAAAAAAAAAAACAATGACTGTTTTTCTACCACACTCGTTTGTGTGTCTGTCCGTTTCGGGTCGAGGTCGTGCAATGATCTGTAATTAAGATGACAGCATAAAAAAGACATTAAAATTAAATAGAATAATAATATCTGCATGACTTTCTGTATTTTTCATGAGCTGAAAACTTTGTTGTGTACCTGAGTGGATGTTTGTCAACTACAGAAACAATTATGCCACACAGATTTCTGTCTGTAATGCCTTACTTGCATCATCTTTATCATTAACACACTTCAGACTCTCCTTCCCTCTGGCTGTCTCATTTCTCAATAAGGCACGTTGGCCAAAAGAGAAACATCTGCTCTCTCTCTCTCTCTGTCTCTCTCTCTCTGAGTGTAGAGCATCAAGGAGGACATGGACGGTGTGAGAACTTTCCTTCTATATTTGGAAACTGTTAGTGCCGGTACCATGCTAATGCTGCTAACATGTTATGGAAGCAGATAGTGTTTGACACAACATATATCTGCAGATATCTACGTTTAGCGTAAAGGGAAAGTTTCAATTGTTTTATTTTTAAATTCATTTAAACACACTCACTGCTCATTGCACCATATTTCCTTTCTTTTACACGAGAATGTGTTTTAATCATTTCCCAGCATGCTCGAGGTCAGCTGTGATGTGGTTTCCTGCTTGAGTAGTAAATTCTGAAATTATTTTAAATATCTATTTAAAAAACCTAATGGCTAACCTAATAGTTCTATCCACATTTAAAAGGGATAAGAGTGACAAAGGTTTCACTGTAAAATAACAGATAATGAACAGTGCTGCTGCTGAGACCTGAGCTCTGATTGGTCAGAAGTTTAGAAGATTTATATGAATGTACTGGCTCTGATATGTGAGGGAGGGAGTGAAGCTGCTATAACATCTGGAAATGATATAAGGAACTATAATGTAACCATAAAAGGATATAAATTATCTGTTACAATAAATTAATTGCAATTTTGGGAAATCGCTGTGGAATAACAGGAATAAAACATCATAGCACTCAAACACACCAAACACAGAAATAAACATAAATACAATATGAAACAATACATTGATTATATTTTACAGTATTTAATGTTTAATAATATTCACTCTTATTATCTGCGGTGGAAGTTTACGAGAAATGATCCTGCACTGTTAAATATTGAGATTATTCTGAATATCATGTTATTTACAGTATTTACATGTTACTCTGTCTTATCTCTGATATAAACATGTCTGACACTATTACCTTCAAACATTACAACAGTATTCACTTACACACTCTATTAGTGTCACGGTATCTCAGAGGTCACTAGGCAAAGGCGGGGTACACCCTGAACAGCTCACCAAACCATCACAGGGCCAACACTCACTTCCACTCACACTCACACCTAGGAGCAATTTGGAACAGGCACTTATCCTAATGTGTATGTCTTTAAACTGTGGGAGAAAACCAGAGTACCTGGAGAAAACCCATGCAAGCACAGGTAGAACATTCAAACTCCACCCAGGGACCCAGGACCTTCTTTCTGTGAGGCAAATGTGCTAACGACTACCCCACCGTGCCGCCAATAAGAAAAGTATTCTGATTGTAAAACTGTAGCACAGTGAACTCCCACCTGTCACTCATCTTCATGAGCTCGGAAGTCGTTTCTCTCTCAGCACTCTCACTCACTCAGCATGCTCTCTCTCGCTCAACCCTCTCTTTTTTTGTCCCTCTCTCATCCATCTCCCTCTCATTCCTCTCTGTTTCTCTCATCTCTCTCGCTCATCTCTCTCTTTGTCTCATCTCTCTCACTCAGCTCTGTCTTTCTCTTATTTCTCTTTCAATCAGCTTTCTCTCTTTCTCTTATATCTCACTCACTCAGCTCTCTCTTTCTCTCAACTCTCTCGTTCAGCTCTCTCTTTCTCTCATCTCTCTCTTTCTCTCATCTCTCTCTCTCTTATGCCTGGTTCCCAGTGTCGTGTGATCTGTTATGAATGCCACGATTGGCCATTCGTAGCTGATTGTGGAAATTTTCTGAAATGTCACTGTTGGATACGAGGTGATGCGAGTCGAAACGTTCTGGTTCGATTTGGTGTGCTTGGATGCGATATGGTCACGATTGGTCAATTTCAGGTGACACAATCTGTCACGATCTGTTCAAGATACAATCAGATACGTTCCGATAGGATTGTCCCTATGGAATCCACGATTGGACATGATCATCACCCCGATTTAGGACGATCCGGTACGTGCAGATACGTTCGGATACGTTCCGATATGATTGTTGCGATAGGATACGATTGTGGTTGCGATGTCTTTCACGATCGGGTTCAAGAGTGATCATGATTTGAGCTACGACTGGACCCTGATGGGTGTATACAGCCATGGAAAAAATTTAAAAGAGACCACTTTTTAACAGGAATACCCATTAAAAGTGGTGTCTTAATTATTTCCATGGCTGTATAGTGTATACCAGTATATATAAATGCCTGCCCCTTCCTCTAAAAAAGGAACAAAATAAAATATAATAAAACCTAAAAGAAGGATGATATCGCTTTGATTTTAACCTGATATGGTTAATTGCCCCTGAATATAAGTTGGCCAAATAAAATAACCTTATTTGGAAGCAGGATTAGATGCGGTCTGTCGCGCTTTGTTATGATCCAATATGATCTGATGATCAGGATTGACAATCAATCGTGTGGATTGTAGAAAATCGTTGAACCGTCCAAAACTTTTCTACGATCAACACGATTGCCACGACTGACCTCAAGATCTGATAAGATCTGACAGGATCACCACGATTGCTCCACGATTAAGACCATGATTGTAGCACGACTCGTGATAGTGGGAACGGAGCATTACTTAGCTCTCTTTCTTTATCTGATCTCTCACTCAGCTCTTTTTCTCTCATATCTCTCTCTCATTTAGCTCTCTCTCCTTCTCTCATCTTTCTTACTCAGCTCCCTCTTTCACTCGTCTCTCTCTCACACTTAGCCCTCTCTTTCGCTCACCTCTTTCTCTTTTAGCTCTCTCTTTTTCTCATCTCTCTCACTTAGCTTTCTATCTTTCATCTCTCTCATTAACTCTCTTTCTCTCATCTCCCTCACTCAGCTCTCTCTTTCTCTCATCTCTTTCATTCAACTCTCTTTTCCTCACCTCCCTTTTACTCAGCTCTCTCTTTCTCTCATCTCTCTCAGCTCTCTCTCTTTCTCTTATCTCTCTCTTTCTCCCATCTTTCACTCACTCAGCCCTCTCTTTGTTCCATCTCTCTCTTTCATTTAGCTTTCTACCTTTCTTTCATCTCTCTCACTTAGCTCTCTCTTTCTCTCCTCTCTTTCTCACTCAGCTTTCTCTTTCTCTCACCTCCCTTTCACTCAGCTCTCTTTTTCTGTCATCTCTCTCAGCCCTCTCTTTTTGTCTTATCTCTCTCTTAGCTCTCTCTTTCTTCCATCTCTCTCTATCATTTTGCTTTCTATCTTTCTTTCATCTCTCTCACTTAGCTCTATCTCTTTCTCTCTTATCTCTCTTAGCTCTCTCTTTCTCTCACTTAGCTCTGTCTTTTTCTCATCTCTTTCACGTAACTCTATTTTTCTCACCTCCCTTTCACTCAGCTCTCTCTCCCATCTCTACCAGCTTTCTTTCTTTCTCTTATCTCTCTCTTAGCTTTCTCTCCCATCTTTCACTCACTCAGCCATCTCTCTTTCTTCCATCTCTCTCTTTAATTTAGCTTTCTATCTTTGTTTCATTTAGCTTTCTATCTCTCTCACTTAGCTCTCTCTTTCTCTCATATCTCTCTCAGCTCTCTCTCTTTCTCTCACTCAGCCCTCTCTTTCTCTCATCTCTCTCACTCAGCTCTCTCCTTCTCTCATCTCTATCTTTTTCTCATCTATCACTCAGCTCTCTCTTTTTCTCATCTCCCTCTCGTTTAGATCTCTCTTTCTCTCATCTCTCAGTGCTCTCTCTTTCTCTCATCTCTCTCTTTCATTTAGCTTTCTTTCTTTCATCTCTCACTTAGCTCTTTCTCTCTCTTTCTCTCATCTCTCTCTTAGCTCTCTCTCTTTCTCTCATCTCCCTCTTACTTAGCTCTCTATTTCTCTCATCTCTCTCAGTTACCTCTTTTTTTCTCATCTCTCTCACTTAGCTCTCTCATGCCTTCTCTTTCATCTCTCCCTTTCACTTTTCTTTCTTCCTTTCATCTCTATCACTTAGCTCTCTATCTTTCTCTCATATCACTCTCAGCTCCCTCTTTCTCTCATCTCTCTCACTTACCTCTCTCTCTCTTTCTCTCATCTTTCCCTTACTCAGCCCTCTCTATCATCTATCTCACTTAGCGCTCTCTTTCTTTCATCTCTCTTTTTCACTTTGCTTTTTTCTTTCATCTCTCTCACTTAGCTCTCACTTCCTTCTGTCATCTTTCTTTTACTCAGCCCTCTATTTCTATCATCTGTCTCTCACATATCTTTCTTTCATTCATCTCTCACTCACTTAGCTCTCTCTCTCTTTCTCTCTCTTTAAGCTCTCTTTCATTCTCATCTCTCTCACTCCTCTCTTTCTCACATCTCTCACTCTGCTCTCTAATCTCTCTCTTCCTTAGCTCCCTCTCTTCCCCCATCTCTCTCACTTAGCTTTCTATCTTTCTTTCACTTCTCTCACTTAGCTTTCTTTCTCTTTCTCTCATCTCTTTCTCTCAGTTCTCTCTCTCTCTTTGTATCTCTGTTAGCTCTCTTTGTATCTCATCTCTTTCTTACTTAGCTCTCTCATTTTCTCATCTCCCTCTCACTTAGCTATGTCTTTCTGTCATCTCTCTCTTAGTTAGCTCTCTCTTTTTCCCATCTTTCACTCAATCAGCCCTCTCTTTGTTCCATCTCTGTCGTTCATTTAGCTTTCTATCTTTCTCTCATCTCTCTCACTTAGCTCTCTCGCTTTCTCTCATATCTCTCTCAGCTGTCTCTCTCTTTCTCTCACTGAGCCCTCTCTTTCTCACTCAGCTCTCTCTTTCTCACATCTCCCTCTCACTTAGCTCTCTCTTTCTCTGATCTCTCTCAGCTCTCTCTTTTTCTCTCATCTTTCTCACACTTAGCTCTCTTTCTCCCATCTTTCACTCAGTCAGCCCTCTTTCATCACTCTCTTTCATTTAGCTTTCTTTCTTTCATCTCTCTCACTTAGCTATCTCTTCCTTCTCTCATCTTTCTCTCATCTCCCTCTCACTTAACTCTCTCTTTCCCTCATCTCTTTCAGCTGTCTCTCTTTCTCCCATCTTTCACTCACTCAGCCTTCTCTTTCATCTCTCCCTTTCACTTTTCTTTCTTCCTTTCATCTCTCTCACTTAGCTCTCTCTCTTTCTCCCATCTTTCACTCACTCAGCCCTCTCTTTCTTCCATCTCTCTCTTAGCTCTCTTTCTCTCATCTCTCACTCTGCTCTCTCTGTTCTCTAATCTCTCTCTTCCTTAGCTCCCACTCTTCCCCACCTCTCTCACTTATCTTTCTATCTTTCTTTCACTTCTCTCACTTTGCTTTCTCTCTTTATCTCATCTCTTTCTCTCATCTCTCTCAGCTCTCTCTCTCTCTCAGCTCTCTTTGTATCTCATATCTTTCTTACTCAGCTGTCTCATTTTCTCATCTCCCTCTCACTTAGCTATCTCTTTCTGTCATCTCTCTCTTACTTAGCTCTCTCTTTCTCCCATCTTTCACTCAATAAGCCCTCTCTTTGTTCCATCTCTGTCGTTCATTTAGCTTTATATCTTTCTCTCATGTCTCTCACTGAGCTCTATCTCTTTCTCTCATATCTCTCTCAGCTGTCTCTCTCTTTCTCTCACTGAGCCCTCTGTTTCTCTCATCTCTTTCACTCAGCTCTCTCTCTCATCTCTTTCTCACTCAGCTCTCTCTTTCTCACATCTCCCTCTCACTTAGCTCTCTCTTTCTCTGATCTCTCTCAGCTCTCTCTTTTTCTCTCATCTTTCTCACTTAGCTGTCTTTCTCCCATCTTTCACTGACTCAGCCCTCTTTCATCTCTCTCTTTC
>JBCNYH010000014.1:311896-326567 GCA_039654325.1 Tandanus tandanus
TGGTTCAATACTGTATGGTTCAGTATGGATCAATACTATATGGTTCAGTAATGTATGGTTCAGTAATGTATGGTTCAATACTGTATGGTTCAGTATGGATCAATACTATATGGTTCAGTAATGTATGGTTCAGTAATGTATGGTTCAGTAATGTATGGTTCAGTAATGTATGGTTCAATACTGTATGGTTCAGTAATGTATGGTTCAGTATGGATCAATACTATATGGTTCAGTACTGTATGGTTCAGTACTGTATGGTTCAGTACTGTATGGTTTCGTAATGTATGGATCAATACTATATGGTTCAGTAATGTATGGTTCAGTACTGTATGGTTCAGTAATGTATGGTTCAGTACTGTATGGTTCAGTACTGTATGGTTCAGTAATGTATGGTTCCGTAATGTATGGATCAATACTATATGGTTCAGTAATGTATGGTTCAGTAATGTATGGTTCCGTAATGTATGGTTCAGTATGGATCAATACTATATGGTTCAGTACTGTATGGTTCAGTAATGTATGGTTCAGTAATGTATGGTTCCGTAATGTATGGTTCAGTATGGATCAATACTATATGGTTCAGTAATGTATGGTTCCGTAATGTATGGTTCAGTAATGTATGGATCAATACTATATGGTTCAGTAATGTATGGTTCAGTATGGATCAATATTATATGGTTCAGTAATGTATGGTTCAGTAATGTATGGTTCAGTAATGTATGGTTCAGTAATGTATGGTTTGGTATTGTATGGTTCAGTATGGTTCAGTAGTGTATGGTTCCGTAATGTATGGTTCAGTATGGATCAATACTATATGGTTCAGTACTGTATGGTTCAGTATTGTATGGTTCAGTATGGTTCAGTAGTGTATGGTTCCGTAATGTATGGTTCAGTAATGTATGGTTCAGTATGGATCAATACTATATGGTTCAGTAATGTATGGTTCAGTATGGATCAATACTATATGGTTCAGTACTGTATGGTTCAGTAATGTATGGTTCAGTAATGTATGGTTTGGTATTGTATGGTTTGGTATTGTATGGTTCAGTATGGTTCAGTAGTGTATAGTTCAGACGGAAGTCGCTGGTGATTATAAGTAAGTGTACAGGTTGGGCAGTCTATCTATTCTACATTATCCTTGTTTTTTAGCACATAAAATAAGTGAAGTCTTGTGTGTGTGTGTGTAACCGGTGTCCTCTGCATTGTGTAATGGTGTTATTAAGGAGACCACATCGTTGTCGTCCCAATAAGCAATTTTATTGTAGCTGACAATGATAGAAATAAAAGTGAGTCCTTCACGACCACTTCCTCCCAAGTGACATGTGGCAAAGAGGAAGTGGACTGACTGGACTGGTCAGTTTTATAGTGGGTACACAGGGTTCCCCAATTGAGAACGCAAGGGCATAAGGTCAACCCAGACTCCACCCAAAGAGCATTTCTCTGTCAGGTTAAGCAATTAAAAAAAAATTAAAAGAAATAACATTTTGTGTAATTATACACAACATAACCCGTATTACATACAACTTGACCTTTGTTACATGTGTGTGTGTGTGTGTGTGTGTGTGTGTGTGTGTGTGTGTGTGTGTGTGTGTGTGTTTATCAACAGACAGAGAAAGACACCCTCAGTACTTAAAATAAATGCTAATAATAATGATGTAATTATGCATGTGGACGTATTTATAAACACACACACACACACACACCTCCGGGGCTCCACCTGTCCCGCTTGGTGGCGTCCCGAGTCCCAGAAAGGATTCTTCATGCCAGCTATGGCACGCTCGAGCGACACGGCACCGGATCCGCGTGCTATTTTCGCCGCGCATTAAAGCGGCAGCAGCAGCACTATGGGGAGCCACGAGCTCCAGCCGTACACAGCGGGCACGAGCAGCTCTCCGTCTGTCACCGCCATGAAATCCACCGAGAACGAGCGCGCGGTTCTTCTTCGTGCGCGCGAGACTCCCTCGGACCCCTCGGACCCGGACAGCGGCAGCGAGAGCTCTTCGGAGAGGTGGACGGAGACGGGTGGCGCGAGTGGGCGCGCGCGCGCCGTCCCCGTCACCGGGCGCAGCAGCAGCAGCAGCAGGTTCGACAGGCTGGTCGGCGTGAGCAAACAGCGGCAGGCGGCGAACGCGCGCGAGCGGGACCGCACTCACAGCGTCAATACCGCGTTCAGCGCCCTGCGCACGCTCATCCCCACCGAGCCCGCCGACCGGAAGCTGTCCAAGATCGAGACGCTGCGCCTGGCTTCCAGCTACATCGCGCACCTCGCCAACGTCCTGCTGCTCGCTGAGAGCGGCGGCGACGGACCGCCATGCACGCGGCATCGAGAGGCCCGCGTGCACGGCGGTGGGGGCGCGCTCAGACCCATTTGCACCTTTTGCCTCGGGAATCAGAGGAGAATGGTGAGTGAGGAGGAGACGTGCTGTTAATTGGTCGTTTCCGGTCAGCAGAAAGGTTTGTGCGCGTGCACGTGTGTAAGTAATGATATGTATGTGAATGCATTGAAATAAAAGTGCTGGTAATCACATCACTGTTTCATCTAACCCATAGTACCAGTGTGTTTCACCTAAATACTCAAGCAAAACATGCCTTCTCACTTTCAAAGTGCCCACTTACACACTAATAGTGTGTGTGTGTGTGTGTGTGTGTGTGTGTGTGTGAGAGAGAGAGAGAGAGAGAGAGAGAGAGAGAGAGTGAGAGAGATAGGGTTGTATTTGGGTTGCCAGGTTGTGGAGTAAATCTGTTCTCAGCTCTGAGTTTCAGAGTTTCGTGTTTCTCAGTTTGCAGCTCTAACACACCTGTCCTGAGAGCTGATGTGTGGAGTCAGGTGTGTTAGAGTCACAGTTCTAATGTCATCAGTATTGACCTCCAGACAGCAGAAAAACACCCGAATAAAAAGCACGTCGAATGAAACTGATTTTATGAGTTCGGTTGCATATTTTGAAGGGCTGCACACTGTACCAAAAGTACCGAACAGAACCGGTGACCGATTCAAATTTAACGATCGACTATACTATTATCGGTGATGGTTACAGTCGATTCTCACAACCACATTTTAAATTATTACCTTTTATTTTCTATTAAATCTCCTTGGAAGCTGAATGTACATACGTGAACGCCATATTTGCTTTCTTGTCTCGTTAACCTCTCGTTCAATTATCGCCGTTCACGAGATTTCAATTTTTTCATCTGCTAAAATTTCGTCTGCTAACTATTTGCTATACTAATTTTTTTTGGTAATAAATAATGTTCAACAACAAAGGCAACAGATGTAAGAGTAGAGTGTTGATTAATTTCACAAAGAGAGCCAAGGATGGAGCTGAATGTAAAGGGAGGAAACACCAGTAATCTAAATAAACATTTAATCAAACATGGCTTGAGTGTACCAAACAGCATCTTTCCACCTCACACACCACCATTACCATCTTTGCCATCCTTGTCTGATGTAAGTGATGAGTCCCCTTATTTTAACTGAAATTGAACTGAAATAAAATTGAAAAGAATTATTGCATAAATATCTCTTCCTTCAGTCATTCATGTCCCATACTGCAGTGATAAGTATCAATAAGAGTATCGATAAACATCAATTCGTAAGTATCGAAAATGGTATCGTATCATTCTATGCTTAACAGAATGCAACCCTGATATCTTGCTAAAATTAACCAATCTATATGCTGTTCCTGAATTTGGAAAGGATCCCACATAAGCTTTTCTGGTGTGGCATATGACATCACTGTATTCAATGTATATCAGCTCCATCTCCATCTATAGCAATGTCAAAAGCACCACACGAAGCCCAGTCGGAACATCACCGCAGTTCATAATACACATCGATGCCCACCAAGGATCAGCCCTCTCACCACTGCTGTTTATCCTCTGTATGGATCCCACCAGACATCCAAAGACCAGATCCATCAACCCTGTTGTTGGCCAATGATATCCTGCTCCCATAGGAAGACCTCAAGTTCCTTACCCAGCAATGCAAGACACAGCTGAGTATGAATTAGGGCTGAACATCAAGAATCACTTGGAATGTGACCCACAGACGGATGAATTAACCCACTTCAAGTACGAAAGCTCACTCATCTTTTCCCATGGAGACTCTCTTCCAGACTTCTAAACTCAAGTCCGCACTGTCTGAGTAAAATGGCTCCAGAATATCGGAGTCCTGTGTGAGTATTCTCTCAGCCTGATATGATTCGACTGCATCGTGAATGAAGACATGCAGGGGAAAAATGGTAGTGTTGATCCAGTGAATATTCCCTATACAGGAACAAGTGGCAATCAATGTGACACAAAGTGAAGACTTAGAGAAAGATGGGTTGCATATTTTACACATATTTTTACACTATATTTGCTCTCTAACTTAAAAAAAAAAAAACCTTAAAGTAACTTAAAGATAACTTCCAAAACAGTGTAAGGGAATGGGGTTTGGGAAAGGTAATGGCAAGCATCAAAGTAATGTGTCCTTAACAACAGATACAAGGTTATACGATAACTTCAGCAGACAAAAGACTGAACAAACACAACATTATGTAGGGGTTAAAAATTAACGATAGGTTTATTAAAACTAGTTCATGTGACTACTATAAAAGCTTCCCTAAAGCTGGTCAAACTTGAAAAACGATAATGGCTTGTGTGAGCCAGTACTAAAGTATACGAAAACAAAATATAGTTGCAGGCGGCGATGAGGGGCCCTCGCACCTCCGGAATTAGAACCTGTGACATGTCATCAAACTATAAACAGGATGCTTGTCAAAGATAAAGTTTGGGGCAGGTCAGATAAAGTGTGCATGAATTGCATCAACTTTCATGTTCATATTGAAATTTGTCTCGCCACAACGTTCACGCCCCTCAAGTAAACCACACAGTGTTCAGACTAATTTGAATAAACCTGTTAATAACAGGACAGCAACGTATAAAATAAGCCTTTTCCTGTTGCCAGTAGGTGGCATTATAACTAATTGTGAGCATGTGAATATGTTCATGTTCAGGCAAAGACTAGTATAAAACGTGTAAAGTTTGATGCAAATTGGACAAAGTATGTTTAAATTACTGCAGCGTAAATGCACCTTCCTGTTTCATGGTGAGACATCAAAATTCGACATGACCATGCCCTATAATTAAAACTCGAGCTTTCAATTCTCCATGTGTCTAGACTATAAAGCCCCATAATGGAGTTTATAAGATCAATTCTTTAGGACGTGTTTGAAGGCTATAAATGCACACACACACACACACACACACATATATATATATATATATATATATAAAATTCATTTTATCTATAATGCACTTTACATTTGAAGCAAATCTGCATAAAGCAGATTAAAACAAACAAACAGACCAGTCACAGTTAGTAGGCCTTTTTGAATAGGACTGTCTTCAATTGTCTTTTAAAGCAGTCCACAGATGGTGGCGCCCTCAGGTACTCTGGCAGGGCGTTCCAGAGCCAAGGAGCAGCAGAGGTGTGGGTGGAGTTTAGTCCTGGGAGTGCAAAGGCGAAATGTGTTTGTGGAGCGAAGGAGACTTGTTGTGGTTTGTAGTGTGAGGAGTTCTCTGAGATATTGTAAGTGAGGAGGCAAAGTTTGTACTTAATACGGAGGTGGATGGGGAGCCAATGAAGTGTCCGGAAGATGGGAGTGATGCATACGTATTTACGCACCCTCATCAGAATCCTGGCAGTGCTGTTCTGAATGCTATGGAGCTTCTGAAGGCTCCTTCCAGGAATCCTGACCAGGAGTGCATTACAGTAATCCAGCCTGGAGGAGAGAAAGGCATGGACCAGCCTCTCAGCATCATGGAGGGAGACGAATGGCCAAAGTTTAACGATGTTCCTGAGGTGAAGGAAGGCAGTTTTACAAAGGGGGTGGACATGTATATCAAATGGGGGGGCAATTAGACCCCCAGATTGCTGACAGAGGGGGAGAGGGGATCTTATGACCACAGAAGTAAACACAGTTAACAGAGAAAGAACTTAGTTGGTGAGGGGCACCAATGAGAAGGGCTTCAGTTTTAGTGCCGTTAAGCTGCAGAAAGTTTGGAGATAGGGCTATAATTTGCCAGGACTTCAGGATCTAAAGATGTTTTTTTGAGAAGTGATCTAATGACTGCAGTTTTTAGTGTTCTTGGTACTGTACTTCTCTGGAGGGACTGATTAATGATATTGGTTATAAGAGGACTAATGACGTAGGCATTTGCTTTTACCAGGGGAGTTGGGAGTGGGTCCAGGGAGCATGTTGATGGTCTCATGCTCTGGATGAGGCCATGGACTTCACTCACTGTAGTGGTGGAAAACTGTAAGAAGAGGCACTCAGGTTTTGAGGAGGCCAGGTCTTGGGGTGGCAAGATGGTGACGGAAAGTGATGAGCGAATGTTATCTACTTTTGTGGTAAAGTATGAAATGAATTTGTGTGGCCGGTGGCATAGCGGTTAGGGTGCTGGGCTCACGATCAAGAGATCATGGGTTCGTATCCTCTTGGACCCCCACCGTGCTAAGACCCCCGGGCAAGGTCTTAACCACAAGTGTGCCTCTGTCCACCAAGCAGTATAAATGGGTACCAGTAAAGATACTGGGAAGGTAACCTGCGATGGACTAGCGTCCCATCCAGGAGGAGTTGAACTCCTAGTCGCTTCACGCTACAGAAACCGGGGATAAGCACCGGCCGGCTGCGCCACTAGGCTTTGGTGTAAAAAGCAGCAACAGACTTACATGAAATGAATTTATTACACTGCTCCTCTGTTAGATTATTGCTATTATGGACTTGAGGTTTGAGCAGGTGATTGACTACAGAAAAGAGTCGTTTGGAGTTGCCGGAATTGTTATTCATTATATTTGAATAATATTGTGATCTAGCAGTGGCAAGTGCTTTGGAGTAAAGCTTTTGATGTTCTCTGTAGGCTAACTTGTGGACAGTTAGTTGACTTGACACATAGTGTTGCTCAAGGGCCCGTCCAACTGTTTTCATCTGTCGGAGCTCGCTAGTGAACCATGGGGCCATTATTGTAGTAATCAACTGATTTGTCAACTGAGGGGAAGTTTAGACTGTTAAGATTTTCAATGTCAGAGTATAGTTCAGAAAGAACTATATTCTTGATGATGGTTTGGAGTGTGATGAGGATGAAGAGAAAACCATTAAAATTGCTTTATGATCAGAAACGCCCAGATCATATACTTCAAGGTTTGAGATAGGAATGGAGTCTGTAAGTACTAGGTCGAGAATATGACCCAGGAGTTCTAGAAACTCAGCAGCAGAGTGATTAGAGGGATTTACATTTGTTGATAATGTGCAAAAGGTTGAGAGAAGTTCATGCATTTTAGTAATAAAGCCTGCAAGTTGTTTTGGTGGTCTGTAACTAAGGAGTAATGTCATTGGAAGTGTGTGGTTGAGTTTGAATGCCAGACATTCAAAGGTAAACAAGTTGTATATATGTGTATAAGCAAAAATCGAAATGCCTGACTTCCTGTATGGATCCAAGAGGCTTTTTTGTTCATCCTGGGACATTACATAAGCTTGCTAGATTGGAACACAATGCAGGGACTGCTTTGATGAAATTTTCTAGGGGGTGCTGTGAAGTCATGTTGCCATGCCCATGTGCCAGAACCATAAAATATTTAATATTTCCTGTATCCACGTGTGTTCCAAGTTTTGTGAGGTTTCCAGCGTCCCAAGGTCAGTCACAAGGACTTTCTCTCTCACATCACAAGTCTGAATTCACTAATTTGTCAGAACTACCCAGTTTAATATAAGGTCATAATATTTAACACACAATACCATTAAGGTTATTAAAGTTCCCTGACCAATTTTAATTCAATTCAGTTTTATTTGTATAGCGCTTTTTATAATTAACATTGTTGCAAAGCAGCTTTACATAGTAAACAAATTTGTTAAAGAATTCAAACATTTCTCTATAAACCCTACACATCCCTAATGAGCAAGCCCACGGTGACGGTGAAAGGAAAAACTTCTTCAGTTGACATGAGGAAGAAACCTTGAGAGGAACCAGACTCAAAAGGGAAACCCGTCCTCTGTCTGATGAACTCAAAAAGGGAAACCCATCCTTCATCTTATGAACTCAAACTAACTATGGCAACATAACTAAACAAAGAGAACCAGATGGAAGACTAACATGAGGGCACTCTGTAAAATCAGCCACTCCATTGTCCACAGAGTGAGCATGTGAGAGTGAGGGAGCGACAGCATCCCAACATCACAGTTTACCAGAACTCTCTATGCCTGAGAACCCCCAGATCTTTACCTAATACAAAGCTATTAACAAAATGCTTGACTAAACAAGAGTTTTCAGCCAAGTCTTAAAAACAGAGACTGTGTCTGAGTCCCGAACATTAACTGGAAGGCTGTTCCATAACTGTGAGGCTTTGTAGGAGAAAGTTCCGCCCCCTGCAGGGGCTTCATTATTCAAGGTATCAGTATGTAACATGCACCTTGTCTAATTGGGGCCTAAAACCTGACTGATACATTTCATGAATGTTATTCCTCCATAGATATGAACATAACTGCTGTGCTACAGTTTTTATTAGATCTTGGAGATAAAAGGGAGGCTTGATATTGGACAGCTTACAGGGGTTGAGGTCAGATTTTTGTTAATCAGAGGTTTGATAACTGCTAGTTTAAAGGATTAAGGTACACAACCAGTGCTAAGTGCTGAGGCTACTTCTGAGATACCAGTGAAATGTTTACATTTAATGAAAGGGTTAATCAATTCTGGTTTTGAGATGCATCAGGTAAAAAGAAACAGGACATCAATAAATAAATGATATATTGTACTTTACCAGTAGGTGGCGCTTTGACTGTAACATGTTTGTGTTCAGAGTCAGAGTGAAGTTTGGAGCATGTGTGTTAATGTATGTGTGTTAATTTAAATCAATTTTCTGTGCTTTTGACAACATTTTGAGACATTAAAATTTGCTGCCCTACCACCCCCATATCCCATTGTCTATCAGCATTGTCTAATTCCTTGTGCATGGTGAAAACTCAAGCTTTTAATAACATTTGGTGTCTGTCTTGTGTAGTATGAGCTGGCCAAATTTCAGGTTAATGGGACAAAACCTGTAGGAGGAGTTTGTTCAAATAGACAGTGCAATCGCCAAATATTTTTGCCATCAAACTTTGACCCAAAATGAATTACTTCCTGTTTACATTGTGACATGGGTGCAAGAGGCATTTTGTGAGTATTGACATGATGTATGAACCCTCCGACTTAAATACATTGCCTTCAGATTTTGTCAATGCCTGTGGTCTGGTTTTTTTTTTTTTTTCTTCGTGATTCTATGTGGCACTATTGCTAGATTTCATGTGGCCCAAATCTCATGTAAACATTTGAGAAGCCCTATGTGTCTGCCAAGGATGGAGCTGCTGTGACAACGTATGTGGGAGTTATAGCTGTTTTTTTTTTTTTTTGTTATTGCAAGTTTTCAAATGATATTTAAATTTGCTGTCCTGCCACGGCCACACTCTCTAATTGAGACCACAATATTTACCATAAATCATCATCAAGATCTTTAAAGCTCACTGAGTAATTTTAGGGTGTATCAGCACACAACTCTTGGAAACATACATAAAAATATAACATGTTATGACCAATTCCTGGTTGTTGGTAAACTTGCCTTACTCTGTTGGCCACACGGTATGACAAAATCTCAGGCTTTTGAGAACTTTTGCTCTCCTACTGGTCTTGTATCAGCTGGCCAAATTTAAAATCAATTAGACAAAAATTCTAGGAGGAGATGTGATCAAATAGAGGGTGTGGAAATTACCAAAAACAACCCAAAATTACAACTTTCTTACAGACACAAAATGTCTGACTTTCTGTTGTTTTAGTGAAATATCTGCAAGAAGCTTTTTTGTGTGTCTTTTTTCGTGACTGTTTTTTTCCGAGGTGGTTCTGTTGCTATATTTCATGTCGCCTAAACCCTGAAGCCCCACCAAATGAAAATTTTCACTAGGCTGTACGTGTGTGCTTTCAGTGCTCGGGCCCTAATGAAGTCTTTTCATGTCTGTGTGTGTGTTTTGCAGATGCGAGCCGGTGAGAATACAGGTGTGTGAGGATCTTCGGCCTGCTCAAGCAGCTCCATGTTTACATGTAAAGACTTTCACCTCGTATGGACAAAACTAAAAGCCTTTTGTATTTTTTGTTTTAAAAACTCTAAAAACAAGGACAGAAGGAGGATGAAATCACATGACAAGTTGCACTTTTACCCCAGCGTTTACAAATGTGTCTGTCTGTGTGTGTGTTTGCCCTTGTGTTTCTTGGTGAATGTAACCAGAGATGTGTGTGTAAAAGCAGCACCTGGCAAGAGGTTATTTCAGAAGCCTGGACGAATGTCTCCTTAAAAAACACCACCACGTGTAACTGTGTGTGTGTGTGTGTGTATATATCCCTCATGTGTCACATGACGGTAACCCAAGCCGTTGTGTGTTGCAGCGGTTGCTGTCAGTAGGCTATGATGGTTCACGTTGCCATATCAGATGCTTTTACACCAATCTGAGGAAAATGGTGAGTGTCATAGTGAATGCAGTAAGAAGGTTAATTGCAGTGTGTTCTCCCATTTTTACACGTTTAGCCAGTTAAATAGTGGACTAATAAAATGGTGAATGTGACACAGGTCTCACTTGAGGAGAAGGTAAGGACTGTGTACATGAACACAGTGTTTCAGAGGTCGTAAAGCTTTAATACAAATAATTCAGGGTGACCCACTAAAACCTCCCACATTTCAAAGTTAAATAAAAAAAATGTAAAATGAAAAAATAAATAAATGAAAAATTAAAAATACTTAAAAAAAATGTACCTTAGAAATGTGGGAGGGTTTTATTGGGCCAATCTGTATTTGTTTGTCTGTGAACTCAGTACAAAGAAAAATTCTAAAAGCCATTTTTAAAGTTTACATCAGACATTCATGACATTTGTCCCGTGTATCATCAGTATGTCATGCTTTTAGTACAACAGAAAACAAAAGCTAAATACAAAAAGAGTAACAGTGCATTGTAGGTAATACAAAATCACAAAGAATAAGTTAGCAGGATTTTTACCTTGACTTCAGTCCTAAAGTTTTTATTTTTAAAGCTACATGAGAAAAAAATTTTTTTAATAATAATTATTATTATATATTATATTATTAAAAAATTATTATTTATAGGGCTGATTTTTTCAAAATTTAAATCTTCGTGACGTTTACTTGGACATTACTCTGGTTAGAGTCCTGGGCTCAGGCATTTCTGTGTGGAGTTTGCATGTTCTCCCTGTGCTTGCATGGGTTTCTTCCCGGTTTCCAGTTTCCTCCCACAGTCCAAAGACATGCACATTAAGTTTATTGACTGTTCCAAATTGCCCCTAGATGTGAACGTGTGTGTAAATGGTTGTGTGAGTGTTGCCCTTCAATGGTCTGGCGAGCTGTTCAGGGTGTACCCCGCCTTCGTCCGCTGTTGGTTGAGAGAGGCTCCAGTCTCCCCACAACCCTAACAGTAGCATTAAACAGTTCAGCGAATGAGTGAGGAGGTCTACTTTCGCCCTCATGCATTGCACATTAACCCATAATCATGTCCTTCCCCCTTTCTTCCCAGAAAAGTGCAAACACATAGATTGTGATAATTTGCACAATGTATAGAGAGGTGTGTGTGTGTGTGTGTGTGTGTGTGTGTGTGTGTGTGTGTGTGTGTGTGTGTGTGAGACATGTTGGCCTACCTCGAATGAGCTCAGAAAGGAGAGCAGGGCGAGATGTTGTTTAAACCCCAACAGACTTGTCCTTTGCACATGAGCATTAAAATGCTGCTATGACATTGTGTATTCTTTTTGTACAATAAAAGATATATGTACTCTGTGTGATCTTTAAAAATTGATCTTGATTTTGGTCAAAAGTAAACATATGAAGGAACATATTAATGTTTGCACATTTTCTGAAACATTAGACAGTTTTCAATACAGCAACTTATAAAGGGTGCCTCACATTATATACAGGGTTACCCAATAAAACCTCCCACATTTAAATGTAAATGAAAAAAAATCATTAAAGAAAATCTAATTATTATTTACACACATGAAACTTCATTCAACACAGTTTTTATTCATGTTTTAAAGATGATCCTCTTCTAAGTGGTGGTCATTATTATCTATACACTCTTGGAGGTGATTTATGAAGGCTGCCATGGCCATGCCTTGACCTACTTTTCAAGGTCACAGAGGACACATGAAATATACACATGTTCATTTAAAAAGTCAGATATGTGAAATTTAGCACAGGATTGTTTGCTATTTATACCAGATATGCCTATGGACATGCCTGTTAACCTTGTAAAAATAAAAAACACTTAAGTGTGCCGTTGACCACGTGGGGGATACACCTAGTTATTTGTGCTAAGAACACATTTCTATTTAATTTCAGGTAGGGTAAATCAGGGTAAAGCATGCATATTGTGAATAGACAAAACACATTAGCTGATACCCGTTGAGTACAAGTGTCTTCTAATGATGACGTGGGTTATGCCTTTTCAAACGTTTTTTGCTGGCAATAAGCAAAATTATTTTACTTCTAACATTTCGAATGAGAAAATTATTATTAACCACAGGCTAAAATTATACTGGATGAAGAGGAGTTTAAAAATAAACAAAGAAACAAACCAAAAAGTGGGCATGGCTAATTCTGCAGCTGATCTACTAGCCATGTACAAATGAACAGGGACACAGTCAATTAGTTTAAATAATGACTACATCTCCCAAGAGCAGCATAAAGTTAGTCTAGCTGGAGGTTCCAGGTCATCATTGACTTAAAAATAAATTAATAAATAAACTCACAATATATACGTCTTAGTAATGGATATGTTTTGAGAACATCTTTCTGTGGCACTCCAAATAAATTAACACAAGGGGAGAAAATTCTGTCCCTTCTGCAACACACGTCTCAATGAGCACTGTCTGCTGGCAGCAACTACCACAAGCAGAAGCACAGAAAGGGTCAAGACATGCTTTTGATGGCACGAATTAATGAAGCAATTTGCAGTAAATTACCCATCACAAGTCTAAAATAAATTGTGTCACAAGATTTATTTAGATCCTCAGAATCTCCTGCTCACATTTTGTGCTCTGAAAGGAACGCTCCTACAATTATGTGCAATGACATAATGGCAAAAATAACCACACCCACACCCTTCCATCAATCACTTTTCACCATTTCACTGCGGGTCTTCAATAAATCTCAGCAGCTTTTTTAAATGGCAAAATATTTTAGTAAACCAGACTCAGAGTAAAAAAGATGAAGAATACTTTTGCAGCACATCAGAAACCCTAAATATTAAAATTTTACCATTTGCGCAAATAACCTGTGCAGTAAAATTTTTTTGGTTTGAGGCTGTAAATGTGCAGCAGAGGATGATGCAAGAGCAACGGTATATCTTAAACAGGTATAAACACAGCATTAAGGTCTTGAGAATAGAGCCTGTAATCAAAAGAGAAGCTTAAAAAAAAGCACTTAATGCCGAAAATACTAGGGGAGAGAAGCAGATTTTCACCGCCTAGCAGACAGAAGAGGAAGCTGACAGTTTTCGCTTTAAATTGGTGGATCTTGGTTAATCAGAAGGTGATCAAAGTGTACCTGTGGTGAATTAGTGCTCCTTAAAACAATGATACAGGACAGCGGTTCCTTCCAGTAACATCAGTCCTTGCCCCTTGTCAGAGTATGAGCGAGCATAGGTATAAAGACATAGACACGAAATTGGTCCATTTCGGCACGTAAGCAGAAGCGCGTAATCCGCCATCTTAAAGTGGTGCGAATTGGGAGCAAGTCTCCGCAGTAAACTGTTTATGTGATATAACTTTCATGATACAATAATGAAAAGCTGCCTTAATTAATGTGTATATAAAATGCATATAAATATGATAACGATTATTGATTCAGTAAAAATGTGACCTACAGTCAGGTCCATAAATAATGGGACATCAACACAATTCTCATGTTTTGGGCTCTATACACCACCACAATGGATTTGAAATGAAACAAACAAGATGTGCTTTAACTGCACACTTTCGCTTCACTTTATTTACATCCAAATCAGGTGAACGGTGTAGGAATTACAACAGTTTCTATGTGTGCCTCCCACTTTTTAAGGGACCAAAAGTAACGAGACAAACAAAACAATCCTAAATCAAACTTTCACTTTTTAATACTTTGTTGCAAATCCTTTGCAGTCAATTACAGCCTGAAGTCTGGAACTCATAGACATCACCAGACGCTGGGTTTCATCCCTGGTGATGCTCTGCCAGGCCTCTACTGCAAATGTCTTCAGTTCCTGCTTGTTCTTGGGGCATTTCCCCTTCAGTTTTGTCTTCAAGTGAAATGCATGCTCAATCGGACTCAGGTCAGGTGATTGACTTGGCCATTGCGTAACATTCCACTTATTTACCCTAAAAAACTCTTTGGTTGCTTTCACAGCATGCTTCGGGTCATTGTCCATCTGCACCGTGAAGCGAGTTCTGAAGCATTTGACTGAATATGAGCAGATAATATTGCCCGAAACACTTCATCCTGCTGCTTTTGTCGGCAGTCACATTATCAATAAACACAAGGGAACCAGTTCAATTGGCAGCCATACATGCCCACGCCATGACACTACCACCACCATGCTTCACTGATGAGGTGGTATGTTTTGGATCATGAGCA
>JBCNYH010000014.1:342478-354339 GCA_039654325.1 Tandanus tandanus
CAAATAACAGTTCAGAATACCCACCCTTTTTGGAATCCCTAGGGGGTGTGCTAGAGGGCGCTCCCCCTGGGGACTCTACCGTCATCCTGGGAGACTTCAACGCCCGCTTTGGGCAATCCCAGTATGACCTGGAAGGGTGTACGGTCTCTCCTATCTGAACCCGAATGGTGTTTCGTGGTTGGATTTCTGTGCTTGTCATGGTTTGTCCATCACAAACACCATGTTCAAACATAAGGGTGTCCATAAGTGCACATGGCACCAGGACACCCTAGGTCGCAGTTCGATGATCGACTTTGTAGTTGTGTCATCGGACTTGCGGCTGCATGTTCTGGACACTCCGGTGAAGAGAGGAGCTGAGCTGTCAAATGATCACCACCTGGTGATGAGCTGGCTCAGATGGTTTGGGAGGATGCCCTCCAGACCTGGGAGACCCAAGTGTGTAGTTTGTAGCGTGTAGGCCAGAAGGTCATCGGTGCCTGTCGTGGGAGCAACCCCCGAACCAGGTGGTGGACAACTGCAGTGAGGGGGCTGTCAAACTGAAGAAGGATGCCTATCAGGTCCTTTTGGCCTGTGGGACTCCCGAGGCAGCGGACAGGTACCGACAGGCCAAATGTGCTGCAGCCCGGGCTGTCGCTGAGGCAAAATCTCGGGTGTGGGAGGAGTTTGGTGAGGGCCTGGGAAAAGACTATCGGGTGGCCTCAAAAAGGTTCTTGACCACCATCCGGCACCTCAGGAGGGGGAAGCAGTACTCAACAAACACTGTTTACAGTGGAAGTGGGGAGCTGCTCACCTTGACTGGGGATGTTGTCAGGAGGTGGAAGGAATGCTTCGAGGACCTTCTCAATCCCACCAACACACCCTCTGTGGAAGAGGAGGAGCCTGGGGGTTCAGAGGGGGGTCTGCCCATCACTGGGGCTGAGGTCGCCGAGGTAGTTAAAAAACTCCTTGGTGGCTGGGCTTGATCTGCCCTGAATGCCTCAAGGCTCTGGATAGGCAAACCAGGGTGGTAGTTCCGCTTTTTAAAAAAGGGGAGGAACAATGTGGTTTTCGTCCTGGCCGTAGCACTCTTGACCAGCTCTACACACTCTACAAGATCCTAGAGGGGGCATGGGAGTTTGCCCAACCTTTCCAACCTGTGCTTTGTGGACTTGGAGAAGGCTTTCGACCGTGTCTCTCAGGCTATCTTGTGGGGTTTGCTCCGGGAATATGGTATACCGGACCCGTTGCTATGGGCCATTTGGTCTCTGTATTGCGGGAGCCAGAGCTTGGTCCGCATTGGTAACAACATGTCAAATTCATTTCCAGTGGGGGTTGGACTCCGCCAAGGCTGCCCTTTGTCACCGGTTCTGTTCATAATTTTTATGGATAGAATTTCTAGGCGCAGCCAAGGCGTTGAGGGGTTCTGGTTTGGTGGCCATAGGATCTCATCTCTGCTTTTTGCAGATCATGTTGTCCTTTTGGCTTCATCGAGCCGGGACCTCCAGCTCTCACTGGAGCGATTCAGAGCTGAGTGTGAAGCGACCAGGATAAAAATCAGCACCTCCAAGTCCGAGGCCATGGTTCTCAGCGGGAAAAGGGTGGAATGCACCCTCCGGGTCTGGAATGAGGTCCTGCCTCAAGTGGAGGAGTTCAAGTATCTCGGGGTCTTGTTCATGAGTGAGGGAAGGATGGAGCAGGAGATTTTCAGGCAGATCGGTGCAGCCTCTGCTGTAAATCGACTCTTGTACCAGTCCGTTGTGGCGTAGAGGGAGCTGATCCGGAAGGCAAAGCTCTCGATTTACCAGTTGATTTACGTTCCTACCCTCACCTATGGTCATGAGCTTTGGGTAGTGACCGAAAGAACAAGATCGCGAATACTAGCAGCTGAAATGAGCTTCCTTTACAGGGTGGCAGGGCTCTCCTTTAGAGATAGGGTAAGAAGTTCTGTCATCCAGGAGGAGCTTGGAGTAGAACCGTTGCCCCTTCGCATTGAGAGGAGCCAGTTGAGGTGGCTCAGGCATCTGATTAGAATGCCCCCCGAACGCCTCTCTGGTGTGGTGCTTCAGGCACGTTCCCCCGGAAGAGCTGGAGGACGTGTCTGGGGAGAGGGATGTCTGGACCTCACTGCTTAGGCTGCTGCCCCTGCGACCCGACCCCAGAACAAGCGGAAGAAGATGAATGAATGAATGATTGAATGAATGAATGAATATGGCCACATTTCAATCTTCTGAATAATATTCAACCTCAAGGATACCCACAAAATTTGCCTGTGATTGACAGGGAAGTGAGAGTTTGCCCCTCCCACATACAGAGCATGGGCAGTTTTACTTCCTGTGACAAAGATCTCCCTATCTCCACTCAGCAGCCCTGAAGAGAACCTTTTATGTGAAGTATTCCTTTAATTAATGCACACATGCACCCCACCTGCCCTCCTCATGCTCTAGCAGTTCCCTGTAGGTGGCGATCTCTCTCTCTAGCCTCATCTTGGTGTTGAGCAGCTGGTTGTGGTGTTGCTTCTGAGCAGCGAGACCTTCACGCACACTGTCCAGCTCGGCCTCCAGCTCGCACACCGAGCGCGACAGATCCCGCAGCTGCAGTGAGTACTGACGCTGGGTATGTTTCAGTGAGCTCTGCAGACTGCGCTCCTGCACCACACACACACACACACACACACACACACACTCTCTTTATAATAATATACAGATACATATACATACCCATGAGTTGCACACATGGTGCCATAATGGTTAGCACATCCACCTCACACCAAGAAGGTTTTGGGTTCAAGTCCCAGGCTCAGTGAGGGCATTTCTGTGTGGAGTTTGCATGTTCTCCCCGTGCTTGCATGGGTTTCCTCCAGGTACTCCAGTTTCCTTTCACAGTCCTAAGACATGCACATTTGGCTAATTGGATGTTCCAAATGCCCCCTAGCTGTGAGTGTGAATGGTCTTGTGTATGTTTGTGTGTGTGTTGGCCCTGTGATGGGCTGGCGAGCTGTTCAGTATTCACCCAGAGACGGCGTGACCCTAGTAGGATTAAGAGGTTTGGTGAATGAAGGAATTAATGTACATACACCGATCAGCCATAACATTAAAACCACCAGCCTATTAGAACATTAAACAACAGAACATTGCTCAGAACATCACACTGCTTCCGGTTGCTTGCCTTCTTCCCATACTCCATCTTGTTCCATCTTCTTTGCATCAACTCGAAAGTGACACACATGTACCCAGCTGTTCGTATGATGTAAAAGAACATGTGATTCCGTCCATCCTCTTCCATTGCTCCATGGTCCAGTTTTGGTGCTCACATGTACTTTGTAGGCACTTTCAGTGGTGGACATGGGACACGTATGTGCACTCTGACTGCTCTGCAGCTACGCAGCCTGTAATCTGTAATGTACTGTGTGTTCTGACTCCTTTCTATAATCACCAGCTTTGACTTTTTCACCAGTCGGTGCTCTTCTGTGGAATCAGACCACAGAGAATAGCCATCAGTCCCCATGCATGTCACTGAGCCCACTACTCTCTCAGTCTGTTCCTGGTTCACTGTTTATCCTTCCTTGTACCTTTGGTAGGTACTTACCCCTGCATACCAGGACACACCCCACAACACCTGCAGTTTTGGAGATAATTAGCTCCAATCATTTAGCATCACTATGTGATCCTTGCCAAAAATCACTCAGATCTTTTAACTCGTTCATTTTTCCTGCTTCCAACTCGTCAACTTCCAGAAGTTATTGTTCACTTGCTGACTAATACATCCCACTAATACCTCCCACCCAATGACAGATGCACAGGGAGAACATACAAACGCCTCTCACCAGGCTTGAGCCCACGACCTTCTTGCTGTGAGGCGGACATGCTAACCACTACACAACCATTCTCCCAGTACTGTGTGTACATAATTAAGAACTTATTACTGTGTGTGTGTGTTTGTGTGCGCGCGCACACGCTCACCACGGCATGTAGAGACTCAACCTCCACGTGTAAACTGTGACATTTCTTTCGGACTTCAATGAGCTCTGCTCTCGCCTCTCGCAAGGCTTCACAGCCATGACTCACCTGCACATACACACATGCACACACACACACACACACACACACACACACACACACTTCTATAGCAACAGCTCACATTGTCCTGTGTGAGTCTTGTGAAACAGGAAGTCACTAAAGCATAGGTGTCAAACTTAAGGTCCGCAGGCCAAATCCACCTCACCAAATAATTTTTCTGTTACCCGTGGAAGCTTTGATAGAATATGGTTATCTTAATTTATTTTTTTTATCATCCATGACCATGAAATGTATTTCATCATCCATCCACTAGGTGGCAGCAACCTATTTCAAGTAAACAGCTGATCATTCATGACTCAAGAAAGATTGAACGCTAGGTTGTTGCGGTCAGGAGTTGTCAGAAAATTAACGTGAATAAATGCCTAAAATAATAATTTTGTCATGCAGATTTCATGGTTGCCCTGTACAGTGATTATTCAACCCTCAATGACCTCAAAATTTAGTGACGTGGCACTCAGTGAAAATGAGTTTGATACCCCTGCACTAAAGAAAGCTCATACACACAAAATGTAAAAACATCACTCACTCTATCTTTTAGGCTGCAATTCAGGTAAAGGTCTGAAACATCAGCATGCTGTTCAACTTGGGGTTTATAGGTGTCTAATCATTCCACTCCAGACGGAAAATAATTGTATGGGACTGTTGCCAAGACGACCGACGAATGGACAGATGTTATTGAGGAGTGAGTACAACTAAAGGACGAAAGTGTATCTCAGACTAGCCTGCTGCCAAGTTGTTGTATATAAATCAGCCTGATAGGTGGTGTGTGTTTGTGTGTGTGTGTATTTGGTTGGGGGGGGGGGGATGACATCAGAAAACATCAGCATTTGAAAACAGTGATGACTACAGCATAATTTCAAATTAAAGCAATCGTGTTAAACAGCACCCACAAAATACACACACACGCACACGCACACACACAGATATCTGCAGGGCTGAGGGCCACTATTATGTGCCAGTGTCACTCTTACATATACAGATATGTATACATAGATAGAGTGATGGAGTGAGAGATAAATAATGGAGTGATTGAGACGTATAAATGTGTGTGTGTGTGTGTGTGTGTTGAAAGAGAGAGAGAGAGAGACAGAGCATCATGGTCTCGGTGTACCTGTGGAGGTTGGTCTTCGTTCAGACTGGGCGTGTCCGTCCTGGGCTTGGCGTGTGTGGTGGGCCTGAAACCTGGGGCTCGATTAGTGAATGCAGCTGAGCCGAGGTCACCGTGAGCTGGGCCGAAACGCTGGGGCTCCATTCCTCTGCCATCCTCCCCTAATGCTGCCTTCTGCTGCACAAACAACTCCCTCTGCCACTGGGGGGAGGGGGGGAGAGGGAGAGAAATTGGGAGAGAGTTAGAGAGCGACGAGACAGAGAGGGAGGGGGAGAGAGGATGAGGGAGGGAGAGAGATTTATAGGGAGAGAGAATCACAGGGTTGGTTATATTTAAAGGTAAACACCAGTGTTTTTATTCAGTGTTCTGATACACCACCTTATTAAAGTGTAAATATAAACACTGCTGAGGTTTTATTATTGTGTCCTGATGAGGTCTGACATCTGTCCTGCCCCTTATACTCAACATGAATCTGGACTGAAGAAACGTTCAGCTATTTTCTTCATTTTGGGAACACACACACACACACACACACACACACAGAGAGAGAGAGAGAGAGAGAGAGAGAGAGAGAGAGAGAGAGAGAGAGAGAGAGCAATGCAGAGAAGATAGAGAGGGACAGCGTGATAGGACAACATACAGAGAAGAGGAGAGAAATAGAGAGAGAGCAAAGGGGATAAAGAAGAGAAGATGGGAAGGAGATGAATAAAAATAAGAGGAGAGAGAAGGACAGACAGAGAGGAGATCAAGAAAGATGAGAGAAAACGAGATGAATAATTTTGAAGACTGAAAGAGAAACGGAGACAGAATGAGAGAGAAAGTGATAAAGGAGGAAGAGATAGAGCAGGAGATAAAGAAAAGACAGAGATGAAAGAGAAAAAATAAGAGAAAGGAGAGAGAGAGAGACAAAGAGAAATAGAGAGATGGGATAAAGAATAAGGGGAGTGAAAAAAGAGAAAGAAAGAGAGAGCAAGAGGGGTGAGCTGAAGTAAGAAGAAAAGGAAAGGAGATAGAGGGATGGAGATATTAAGAAAATGAAGGAAAAAGGAAAATGAAGAGTGTGGAGACAGACTGTTGGGAAGAGAATGAAAGAGGGATCAGATCAGTACAAGAAACAAACAACTAACTAGAAAGGAGGGATAAAAGTGATGGAGAGAGAGAGAAAGAGGGAGATGACTCTCATACTGCAGTGTGTGTGTGTGTGTGTGTGTGTGTATATGCATATTTTGCCAATGATCTCTTCAGTAAATTTGTGTGATTTGTTTTTTACATATTATTACAGGTGCATTGTTTATAGAAGAAAAGGGTGGACCAATCAGAGTTCAGGATTATGATCGACCCTTTTGAATGTTAGCTGTTCGCTTTATTCGAAGAATGTTAACGAATGACAGGAACGTTCATGGCTGACATGTGCAATAGGGCTAACTTTATGTCCACAAACACTCACAATGGTTTTTGTTATGGGAGCAGTCACACCCTGTCGGATAGCGAAAATGATCCAGTGGTGAAACTCGTCTCCGGAGGATGTACGTCGCTGTCTGTTTCTGACCCGGTGAAGACCTGTTACATGTGTGGTAGTTATATTGTACTTATCCTGAAGTCGTCAGTTTTGTTCTGTGAACCACCGTTACACATCCATTATTCACTAAGCATTCCCTGTTAGTATTCGTCCACTGAACATGCGGTGTATGTCCGTCTCACTTCCGGTTCACGCGTTGCATGACAGCTGAAAGTACGGCCGGGAGTCAGGTCCACCAGACATCAACGGATGCGAACTGACAAGTACAGGACGAGGAACGAACAAGTTCCAAACAAAACACACACCCATCACACAACAAACGTACAACCAGCGGACGCCATTGACCAGTGGATTCTGTTCCAAGTTCTGCCGTATTAAACGGACCTCGTCTGACAAGGAACGCATTCACCGAACGAGAAACGCATGTGAAGGGAGACGAACAGATTGGAAATGTTGCCTCCAATCAGACGTCTGTTTACGCTGTCCGGCTAGGTGCGACTGCTTCCTACTGAATGCAAGGCAGGGCTGGTGCACGCTATGTTAGTGTTACTGCATGAATGTCATGTGAGATGCTTTTTACGTCATATCAGTATGGCTCACGCTGTGACTCCTTACATGCCTGTGATTCCGTGCCCTGATGAGGAGCATGGTGATGGTCTGGGTAACAAATTATCTGACCCTTGTGTGTGACTTTGAGAGAATGTGCTTCATCAGTGCTGCACTTTTCGAGCTGAGAAACATAACACACTCCTCCATTTTCACTGCCGCGTCATCGTTTAAAAACGACAAGCAGATACACAGTGATGTGAAAAAAAGGATGCTGCACATTTTAATGTGTGTGGGTGTGTGTGTTCATATCTTACTCTACTTATGGCCAATTTGTTCCCAAAAGGATAGGAATATCTGATGTATTGTTTTGTAGTTTGGGGACATTTGGGGACACTCATGCGGAAACCTGAAGTTTTTCTTTAAAATAGACACAGAAGGAAATAAATTAGCCAAAAGGTTTATTATTGGTAATAAACTTTGGGTTAGGTTCCACTATTAGAATTAATTAGCTGCAGTGGAAGGTCCTCACAAGGATAGAAGTACTGTGTGTGTGTGTGTGTGTATACACTGTAGCCTGAAACACTATGTTCTTCCCCCTCTCGGTCTTTGTGTTGCTGAATCAGAGGGAAGTGGGTGGATCGCATGCAGGACAGGTTACGAGGTTGTGCGTAGGGAGTGAGGGATGAGGGAGAGAGAGAGAGAGAGAGAAAGAGAGAGAGAGCTGAATAGATGTTATCGTGTGGGAGAGAACGAGTGGAAGGAGGGCTGCGTCTGTCCGCCTCACTCCCGCACATGAGCGAGGAAGAGAGTGTGTGTGGGGTAGCTGGTGCAAGCGCTGGTATCTGGCAGTCCTCATCGTCACTGCAGAAAGATCCCACTGATCCCAGTCAGTCGCTCCGCTCGCTTCGGTGTCGCTTGGTGCCTCGTCGTTTCTGCCACTGTCTGTACTTTCAGGCTTCTAAACGTCAGTCATGGTATTGTTACTCAGCCTGGTGAACACACGACGTCAGCATGGAGAGGTGAGTCTGGGAATTTGGTGAATGATGAAGGTGATGAAGTGGTTTGGAATTAAGAGGGGGTTTATGGTTATGTATGAACTGTTCAGTTTTTTTCCTGCTTTCACACCAACACTGATACAAATCAACCAGAGCTCGTTCTCGTTTTATTACAGTAAGGGGTGGAGCTTGTGTCAATACAGAAGAGAGGGGGTGGGACATAAAGGTGAACTAAGTTAAGCTGCAATGTGGTTTTATCTGGGTAATATTTTTAAGCATCTGTCAAATATTTAAAACTAGTGAGTGATTTCAGAGTAAACAATACGTGAGTGATGAATAGTGAGTGAAATTGGACAGGTGATGGAGAGAGAACTGAGTGTGAGTAAAATATAAACAACAAACGAAAATTAAATTAGCAAATGAATGCAAACTAGCAAGTAAAAGCACGCTGGGAAAGAAAAAACATATAAAAGATAACTAGCATATGAAAGCAGTACTAGCGAGAGCAAAGATGAGTAACGAGGGGAAGAGGATTAGCGAAGCGTAAGATGAGTAGCAGGGGGAAAGATGACTAGCAAGGGGAAAGATGACTAGCGATGGGGAAGATGACTAGCAAGGGGAAAGATGACTAGCAAGGGGAAAGATGACTAGCAAGGGGAAAGATGACTAGCAAGGGGAAAGATGACTAGCAAGGGGAAAGATGACTAACAAGGGGAAAGATGACTAGGATGGGGAAAAGAGGATTAGCGAAGAGTAAGATGACTAACAAGGAGAACTATGACTAGCAAGGGAAAAAATGACTAGCTAGGGGAAAGATGAGTTATGAGAGGAAGATGACTAGGAAGGGGAATAGAATTAGTGAAGCGTAAAATGACTAGCAAGGGTACAGATGACTAGTGAGGGAAAAGATGACAATCCCGTAAGAGATGACTAGCAAGGGGGAAGAGGATTAGAAAAGCGTAAGATGACTAGCGAGGGGAAAGAGAACTAGTGAAAAAAAGATGAGTAACGAGGGGAAGATAACTAGCGAGGGGAAGATGTCTAAAGAGTGGAAAGATCACTATCGAGGAAAAGAGGATTAGTGAGGGGAAAGATGACTAGCAAGGGGAAAGTTGACTAGCTAAGGAAAAGAGGACTAGCGTTAGGAAGGTGACTAACGAGAGAATGAAAACTAGTGACAGGAAGATAACTAGCACATTAAAGCAGTACAAGCGTGGAAAAAGATGACTAGAGAGTGGAAAGATCTGTATTTAGGATAAGATTATTAACGAGGGTAAAGATGACTAGTGTAGATAGTCAAAAGAACTAGCGCAGGAAAGAGGATTAGCGAGGAGTAAGATGCCTAGCTTGGGAAAATATGACTAATAGGTGAGAAGGTAACTAGCATGGGAATGATAAATAGCTACAGGAAGTAGCTGACTAGCAAGGGAAAATATATGACTAGCAAATGGGAAGATGACTAGTGAGGGAATAGATATCGAGGGGAAGATGACTAGCAAGAAAGAAGCAAGCTAGCGATAGAATAACTTAACATAAGGAAACTGATGAATAATCCTGGTTCTCATTTCCTCTACTGTTGTGTATTTCTACTTCAGTGATGCTGAAGCTTGAGAGCTGTCAATCAAATGTTCAATTAGCATATGAAGCCACACCTACCTGTAATTTTCCGTTTTTTTGTTGTTGTTTTTTACTTTAAATCACTGGTGCTTGATAGAAAACAAGTAATTTCATAGAAACCCCATTAAAGTTTACTAATTAGATGAGATCATTAGATAGACGTCTGATCCCACTGGGGTGTGTGTGTGTGTGTGTGTGTGTGTGTGTGAATGCACTTTATTTCTCCGTCAGTGTCGCCGCTTTATTGCTGGTGAGTCACGGCTTGATCCAGCAGCTTATTAATGAGGATCTAAAAGCTCTGTGGCTTTAAAAAACATTTAAATCCTGAGAAGAAATTAAACACACACACACACACACACACACTGAAATATCTGTGTACATATGCTAGCACCCAGTGAACTCCCACGCACAGTCAGCTGCCTGCTCACGCAAAGTTAACACACACTTACGCTAATATGTGAAAACACATACACACAGTATCCTGAGTCACACACACACACACACACAGATGCTCACACATCCCTCCTCTCCTCTCTAAACCCTCCCTGTCAGCGTTACTCGCCCACTTTCTGGTCTCAGTGGAGCGATAGAGGCAGAGAGATAGTGAAGTGGGTTCAGGTTGGTGTGTGTGTGTGTGTGTGTGTGTGTGTGTGAGAGAGAGATACAGATGGAGAGACAGTGACGTGTTTCTCCTTTCCTCTGTACAGTAAAACAAACTTTTCCTTCTAATGTCATCCAAAGGGGAGATCTTTGGTTTAATTAAATATGCAAAGTTATGTATATTTAATTACACAAAGCCACATTTGCATAAATAAAGGTCAGTGTTGTGAACTATGAAAATTTAAGACATGAGTCTACAACATCAGCAATAGCATCACAAATAATCAATTACAGCTGATTCCTAATTTTTATTTTTTTTTATTGTATTTTAAGATTTAAAAAAATGTCAGATTATTCAGATGAGGCTTAATTGAATTGAATTTGCATAAATTTGTAAAACTTTACATGGACCATGCTTGAGTTAAATCACACTGAGGGACTGTCCCTGAAAATGTCTTTACAGAATAATATAGTAATTTCTTTAATTGAGTATTTATTAATTAACAAATCCATTTGCCGAATCGCTTAATCCTATTAGGGTCGCAGGGAGGCTGGTGCCTCTCTCAGCCGACACTGGGCGAAGGCGGGGTACACCCTGAACAGCTCGATAGATCATCGTAGGGCACAGACAAACATTCACACTCGCACAATTTGGAACATCCAGTTAGCCATGTGCATGTCTTTGGACTGTGGGAGGAAACCGGAGTACTCGGGGAAACCTACGCAAGCACGTGGAGAACATGCGAACTCCACACAGAAAACACCCTCACCGAGCCTGGGATTTAAGCTCAGGAACCAGCTTTCTGTCAGGCGGATGTGCTAACCACTACATCACCGTACCGCCCGTCAAATCATTATAGATACTATAAAAGGGTATATGTGTATTATTATTATTATTATTATTAATATTATTATTATTATTATAATAATTATTATTATTATTATATCATTAATATTATGCGTTATATAATTGTTTTATATCATTTTTAGGTATTAGATCTGATATAATTGAAAAAAATCTATTTGGAATGCACTGAAAATAAAAATGTCTAATTGAGGTGGTCAAGAAATTTAAACTTTTATAACATTTTATCTAAAAAAAATTATGTTCTTACCCTTTTATATGTAAAGGAACTATGACATGTGTTTCTTGAATAATGGCATAAGTAATTGACATGGACACACACACTAAACACTGTTCCAAAGAAATCTAATTTGCTAGCACTAGGTGGGCGTGTCTACCTACGACATCAGTATCGCCGTTCTGATAGAAAAGTGTGTGATGATGGTGCCAGCATTCCTATAGTGTTAATGCACTCTGTTATTTTGTACATCAACCATTAGCTCTCTCTCTCTCTCTCTCTCTCTCTCTCTCTCTCTCTCTCTCTCTCTCTCTCTCTCTCTCTCTCTCTCTCTCT
>JBCNYH010000014.1:386467-399822 GCA_039654325.1 Tandanus tandanus
TATGATCACTCATTCCAAAGATATTACAATTTCTGTATTCATATTCATGTTGATGCTGTTAATAATCAATAATTAATCCCAGTACATTCAGAAGGAAGTCCAGCAATTTGCAGAAGATTTATGGAGGACGAAGTATATGACATTATGACATTTCAGACCGGCAGGCCACAGGCCTTCCTCAGTTCATGGGTCCAAAACCACACAGCGCTCCAGTGGCTCCTGATACTCTGATTTCCTCCACTTCAAGCAGAACACCTTTTTGAGTTAATTTTTTTATTATTATTAAACTGTGTGTTTTTGGGTGTGTTGTGCTTTTCTTCATGTGTCGTGTTTGTTGACTGAATGTCACCAGTGCAGTTTTTTCCCTTTCAGGCATCATTGCCTTGTTTTACTGTTGAAAAACAATTTGTTTAACATGCCGTTAGTTTCTAAACATCAAGTCATAATCGTGTTGCTTAATAGTTATAAAATAAGCAAGATACAACAAGAACCTTTGGAAAAACAGATCATTATTTGTCTTCATTAATTGGTGGCGGTTGTGTCCTGAAAGAGATGCCTGGTTCAGACTTGTTGAACATTAAAGTAATTAAACTCCTCAGAAATTAGTAATAATCTATCCATTAATTTTAGTTACACCCAAACTGACATTCCTAACATGTCTCTGTAGCTGCATCCTGATTTTATAAAAACACTGTCGAGCCAGGATAAAGTCTGATCAGGAATATATCTGATCAGTGTGCATTAGGTTTAGACACCCTGGGGTGAGGGGGAGGGGTGTTTAATGTATGTTACTTGTTTATTTTTTTGTTTTTTGTTTGGTTGTTTGTTTGTTTGGTCGGGTGGTTGGTTGGTTGGTTGGTTGGTTGAATGTTTGGTTTGTTGGTTGGTTGGGTATTTCCTTGTTCTGGTTGGTTGGCTGTTGGTTGGTTGGTGGTTGTTTGTTTGTTTGTTTGTTTGTTGCTTGTGTGTTTGGATGTTTGGTTGGTTGTTGGTTGTTGGCTGGATGAATTGGTTGGTTGTGGTTGGTTGGTCGGTTGGTTGGTTGGTTGATTGTTTCTATGTTTGTTTGGTTGCTTGCTTGTTGTTTCATTGGCTGGTTGTTGGTATGTTGGTTGTTTGGTTGGTTGTTGTTTGTGTTGGTTAGTTGGTTGCTTGTTGTTTGTTTGATTGGTTTGATTGGATGGTTGTTTTAATTGTTGGTTATTTGTTTATTTTGGTTGGTTTGTTGGTTGGCTGATTAGTTGGTTGGTTGTTGTTTGGTTGGTTGTTGTTTGTTTGGTTGTTGGTTGGTTCGATGTTGGTTGGTTTGATGTTGGTTGGTTAGTTGGTTGGTTGTTTTGGTTGGTTGGTTGGTTATATTTATTTAAACAGAGTCTGGTTTGGTACTGGGGGGTTGTATTGATGTTGCTTTGGTGTATTCATTAATTTTACTGTAGTTTTTGGGTTTTCTGTGGGGTTTATTTATTTATCTATTAATATATTTGCTTGTTTTGGTTGGTTGGTTTTTCATTCATTCATTGATTTAATAATGTATTTATTTATTTATTTACTTGGTTTGTTATTCATTCATTCATTTACTTACTTACTTATTAATTAGTTTATTTATTAGTACAGTTTGAAGTTATTAAATTATTAATTAATTATTAACTTTTTTCTAATTTATAACAGAGAATCTGACTTTCTGTCAATTTGTTTGTTTGTTTCTTTTTTGTTTGGCAGAGGGTGTGCTTTGGTGTTTATTTCTTGTGTATTTATGTTTGTTTGTTTGTTTGTTTGTTTAGTTGGTTTATTTCATTATATTTTTACTGTTTTGAGCAGAACACCTTTTTGAATACATTTTTTTATTATTATAAAACTGTGTGTTTTTGGGTGTGTTGTGCTTTTGTTCATGTGTCGTGTTTGTTGACTGAATGTCACCAGTGCAGTTTTTTCCCTTTCTGATTAAAGAATTTTCTCTCCTGTCTCACTCACTGCGGTGAGATGCAACACAAAAGCTCTGACATGTTTGCTTTAAATGGCTGTGATTAGGCCGAAGCTGGAAATCTGTTTGATTACTGTAACTGTCAGGAATGACTGAATTATAGCTACACACTGCAGGGTTCAATGCATATTACATTCTCAGTGTGTTGTGTAATTGCCTCTGAGAAATAAAGAAAAACTTTGTTTTTATATGTGTAGGAAACAAAAAGTGGTTTGTTTAACTGCATGAGTCTGAACATGAAATATAGAATAAAAATACAGAGCGTTTCATCGTACCGAAAACTTTCTCCATTGTGTCCTCAGATTAGAGTATATATTATATTATATATAAGAGATTAGTGAATAATCACGTGCTCTGTTTCCAAAAAAGAAACACGTTACACAGAAACTTGAAGGCTGTGATTGAAGTATGCATAAAGCTTTATTTAAAAGAAAAAAAAAAGAAAAACAATGAAAATGTTTTTAAGAACTAGTTCAGTAAGATGCTTCTTAACATAAAAAATATGGACTTCAGTAGGTCTGCCGCCCTGTGTTTTACTGAAACCTGGCCCAATGAACGCATCCCGGACAGTGCACTATGGCTGCCAGGCTTCTAGCTTCTCGGCGCGGACCTCATGTCAGAGCTGACAGGGAAAACAAAGGGAGGCAGAATCTACTTATACATTAATGAAGGTTGGTGTAAAGATGTCACGGTGTTAAATAAGTCTTGCAACCTTAATTTAGAGACTCTGCTCATAAACTGCAGACCCTTTTATTCAATGTGGGAATTCTCTTTGTTTGTTCTGGTCAGAGATTATATTCCACCTCAGCCTTGTGTAACACAACTGTTACAACAACTAACTGATCAGATAACAGATGTGGAGAAAAAAAACAGCTGGACTCCCTTATCATCATTGTGGGGGATTTTAACAGTGCAAACCTCACCCACGAACTTCCAAAATACAGACAGCATATAAAGTGTCCCACCAGGGACACAAACACACTGGACCACTCTGATCACTGGCTGTTCCATCTCATCCTGACATAAAGGCAGAAGTAAAAAACTTGTAAGCCTGTTGTGAGGAACGTGAAGAAGTGGACAGAGGAGTCAGAGTTGGAGCTACAAGCCTGCTTTGACTACACTGACTGAAGTGTTTTTGAAGCTGCAGCAGCCATCAATAAACTCACTGACACTGTGACATCTTACATTAGTTTTTGTGAAAGCATGTGCGTGAAGACCAAGATCTTCTGCACATACGAGGAGTCCACTTGCTAAACCTGCTAAGTCAAGTTGGTCAGTTTTTAAGAAAAATCTGATTTTTTTTCTAGGCATAGAAATTATCTGACAGAGTATGGCTTCTTCTGGTACAATTTATAACACAAGTTAGCAGGTTTTGAAAGTGGAGCCATCAGTGGGACATGGACATGGATACAACAACAGCAACAAACCATGGTTCACAGCTAAACCCAAGAAGCTGCATAAGGCCAAAGAGGAGGCCAACAGAAGTGAGACAGGGCCTCAACTTAACTGATCATTCTTCATGCTATGTGCCTGTTATGAAGAGGCAGCCTGTGATTACAAGGACTGTTAGGAGATGGTCAGAGGAGGCCTTTGAAGAACTACAGGACTGTTTTGAAGAGACAGACTGGCAAGCACTCTATGAGCCCCACGGTGAGGACACTGATGGGCTCACTGAGTGTATTTCACACTACATAACTTTATGCACCGACACCATTGTTCCAGCTCAGACAGTCTATTGTTACCCAAATAACAAGCCGTGGATGACTAAAGACATTAAAGCCCTCCTTAATGACAAGAAGAGGGCATTCAGGGCTGGCAACATAAAGGAGGTGAGAACAATCCAAAGTTTACTAAGAGTCAAGATCAGAGAGTCTAAGGACAATTACAGGAGAAAGCTGGAGTGGAAACTCCAACATAACAACATGAGAGAGGTTTGGAGTGGTATGAAGACCATCACTGTTTTCATGTCCCTAAAGCTTGTGTCCCCCAGCTCTGAGGAGTCTTACATTACATTTTCACGATGAGCCTGAATCTACAGAGGGTCCGAGTGTGGTGGAAGATGTCATGCCTCATTCCTGTACCAAAGACCCCACGTCCCAGTGGCCCCCAGGACTACAGACTCGTGGCACTGACTTCACATGTCATGAAGACCCTCGAGAGATCAACTCCAACCCATGGTGAGACCACATATTGACCCCCTTCATTTCGCTTACCAGTCTTGTCTCGAGTTGAGGACACCATCATCTACCTGCTTAACTGTGTCAACACCCACCTGGACCAGCCACCGAGCACTGTGAGGGTCATGGTTTTTTACTTTTCCAGTGCATTCAATACCATCAGGCCAACCCTCCTGGGTGAGAAGCTGACAGTGATGCAGGTGGATGCCTCTCTTGTGTCCTGGATTATGGACCACCTTACCGGAAGAACACAGTATGTGCGCCTGCAGCACTGCGTGTCGGACACGGTGGTCAGCAACACCGGAGCACCACAAGGAACCATCCCTCCCTCTCTTCACCCTCTACACAACTATCTTCAGTTACTGCACAGAGACCTGCCATCAACAGTGGCATCAGTTCATCATCAAGTTTTCTGATGACTCTGCTCTGCTCTGATCAGCCGGAATATCAGGCTGCTGTGGATTCACTCTTCTCATGGTGTGAGCAGAATCATCTGCAGCTGAATATGACAAAGACCAAGAAACTGATTGTGGATTTTAGAATATCCAAAACACCAGTGGCCACTGTTTCCATCCAGGGCATCAATGTGGAAATGGTGGAGGATACCAAATACCTTATAGTTCATATTGACAATAAACTGGACTGGGTAAAGAACACTACCGCACTTTACAAGAAGGGCCAGAACCATTTCTATTTTTTGAGATGGTTAAGGTCGTTGAACATGACGTTTTGCCGAACACTGCTCATGATATTTTATGAGTCTGTTGTGGCCAGCTCTATCCTCTATGCTGTTGCATGCTGGAGCAGTATTCTGATTCTAATTCTGATTCTAGAGACAGGCAAGAAACAAGCTGACAAAGGAGATCAGAGTAGCTAAGAGGAGCTACAGTGAGAAACTTAAAAACAGACTCTCAGCCAACGATCCTGCATCAGTGTGGAGAGGCCGGCAGCACATTACCAACTACAGAACCTGAACGGCTTCTACTGCAGAATCAAACAGTCCCCATCTACAGTACACCTTTCACCCACACAAAAGGTCTATCTACAACACCCTTACCCCCCCTCCGCTCAGTCCCCCCGACTACACTAAAGATCTGCGAAGGAGATGTGAGATGGCTCTTTCAGAAACTGAAAACCAGAAAGGCTCCTGGATCCGACCACGTGTCACCTTTCTGTCTGAGAGTTTGTGCAGAACAGCTAGCACCCATCTTCACCCAGATCTTTTACCGATCTTTGGAGCTGCCCTCTAGCTTAAAACACTCCACCATTATCCCGGGCCCCAAGAAGCCCACCATCGCAGGTCGGAATGGCTACAGGCCCAATGCACTGATGTCTGTGGTCATGAAATCCTTCGAAAGACTGGTTTTGAGCAACCTGAAGGACATCACAGGCCCCCTGCTGGAGCCCCTGCAGTTTGCCTACCGGGCTAACAGATCGACGGACGACGCAGTCAACATGGCTCTGCACTACATCCTGCAGCACCTTGACTCCCCAGGGACATATGCAAGGATCCTGTTTGTGGATTTCATCTCAGCGTTCAACACCATCATACCTGAAATCCTCCACTGGAAGCTCTCCTAGCTCACAGTGCCTGCCTCCACCTGCTGGTAGATCACCAGCTTCCTGACAACAGGTTAAGTTGGGGAACATCACATCAAGCACCATGTCCATCAGCACTGGAGCCCCTCAGGGGTGTGTCCTCTCCCGTTCTCCCTCTACACTAAAAACTTCTGAAGTTTGCAGACGACACCACTGTCATTGGTCTGATCAGGGATGGTGATCAGGAAAACCAGGAATGGTTGAGTGTGTGTTGGCCCTGCGATGGACTGGTGAGCTGTTCAGGGTGTACCCTGCCTTCACCCAGAGTCGACTGAGAAAGGCTCCAGACTCCCCGCGACCCTATTGGGATTAAGTGGTTTGGAAAATGAATGATAGAATGAATGTCTCGGAATGAGTGCATTATTGTGTAGAAACCATTGCTGTTAGAGCTGCTGATATGAAAAACAAGTCACCTTCAAGCAGTGAAAGTCTTTACTCAATGACAAACTTGATTAATGTTCAGTTTACGTTATCGCGTGTGGATAATTTTATTTGGAAACTCTTTGTTGACAGTGATGTGTTTACACTGCGCACAGCTTTTTGTTTTGTGTCTAAACAATGTTTCATCTGCGATGTCCGCCTGTCATGTCAGCATGCCCCGAAGTCATTCTGCTTTTCACTGCAATGAAACTCTACAGCCTGTTTGTTTAATATCTTATTGAGAGAGTAAAAGATACAATGTTGGATTGATCTCTAAAGGAAGTGCTTCCTTTATGAACATGACTACCTTGCCGTGTGTGTGTGTGTGTGTGTGTGTGTGTGTGTGTGTGTGTGTGTGTGTGTGTGTGATAAACTTGTACATCTGTGTGATTTTTTTACTCCAGTGCACCTGCATTTACTATACATGATTTATCATTTATCTGTAAGTGTGTGTGTGTGTGTGTGTGTGTGTGTGTGTGTGTGTGTGTGTGGGTGGGTGGGTGTGTATGTGTTGTCATGCAGTACAATAAAGTAAACTGTAGCACGAGAGCAAAGGTGAAAGTGGAGCTGCTTCTTTAATCATCACCTCAACAGCCAGAAACACTGATTTCTAAACAAATAATTATATTTAAGTCGTTCTTGCTAAATGAATAACTCAGTCATGAAGCACGTTTTTACAATGATGTCAGCATTTACACGACTTCATCACACACGCCTTGTGTACTGAAACCATTAGAACCTGCTGCTCCAGAACATCATGTCATCCCTTTCCAAGCCCTTTCTTTCCTCTTTGTCCTGTTCAGCAGGCCATCACAAGATCCATCCCAGGTTGCCAGATTGGACATTTTCACGTTTCATTGAAAAAAAATATTATTTGGGTAACGACTCTACATTATCTTCAGCTCTGCTACAACCTTTCAATGATCCACAGTAAATGTGTTTTCATTTCATGTCAGTGATAATCAGTATTAACAGACAGATACAGAGCCAGAGACGATCTTCCCATGACTGCGAGCCACTGATTACACACGTGAGAAAACGACAGACACCAACATCACACCAGTATAAGGATGAATGGTCTCTGTAATCTTCATGTATTATGATTACACGCTTCCATATAACTGTTTTAAAAATGTATACAGAGCACATGACCACTGCTCCTTCTTGCTAGTATTTATTTATTTATTTATTCATTCATTCATCCATTCATTTATTTATTCTCAATCAGAATACTTTATGTCAGGTACAAATGTGCAAAAAGGAATTTAGTGACAGTGTCATGAACACATATGCTGAACTAATAGCAGTTTATATTTCTAGTAGGAGTAATGTGTATTTTTACACTTTTAAATTCTTCCTGCTAAATCTCTTTTAAATGATAAATAAAATGAATTTTATATATATATATATATATTAAATATAATCTGATCAAATCTTCTGCAGGACTGATCTAGGCTATTTGGAAATGTAATATTGAATATACTGTGTAAAAGCTGTTATTTATTTATGACTCAGTTTATGGCATTTTCCTAAGCAGTTGGTCTTAAGGGGAAAAACGGACGCAGAGCCTTTAAAACAATGCTTAAAACCGCAAGTTTCGCTGCCCCTCCACTCACCTGTCCCCTCCCCCTCTCGACCACGCCCTGGGCGCACCTGTCTGGCCACATGCCAAACCTGTCCGGAGTTAATGAGGCCACGCCCCCATTATGGGATACATAAGTCGGATGTAGGGGCTCGTGAGCATCACTCCTCAGTGCGCAGTTCAGTTTTCCGTAGAAGAATTTCCGCCTCGTCCTGCAGCATGTATTCATCCAGGTCTCTGGGAGGAGGTCGCTCCGGGCGCATCTCCGTGGTGCGCGCTCAGAATGTGTACAGCGGCGCGCCCGACCAGACGTTCCGCATGTCCTCTTATGGCTCCCAAGCCAGCCTGGTCGGATTGTCCGACTTCTCCCTGAACGGAGTGGGGCAAAGCGAGAAGCTCACCATGCAAAACCTGAACGACCGTCTGGCCTCGTACCTGGAGAAGGTGCGCGCGCTGGAGAAGGCCAACGCGGAGCTCGAGCTGAAGATCCGCAATTGGTACGAGAAGCGCGCGCCCGTCACGCACGACTACAGCCACTACCTGGCCATCATCAGTGACCTGCGCGACAAGGTATTATTAACCTGCTTTTATACTACTACTACTACAAATAATCGTAATATTCATACTCATAATCATAATACTCATAATCTTCATAATAATAATAATACTCACAATAATAATACACTGAATAATAATAATAATACTCATAATAATAATAATACTCATAATAATAATAATACTCATAATAATAATAATAATAATACTCATAATAATAATAATAATAATACTCATAATAATAATACTCATAATAATAATAATAATAATAATACTCATAATAATAATAATAATAATACTCATAATAATAATACTCATAATAATAATACTCATAATAATAATAATAATAATAATAATACTCATAATAATAATAATACTCAATAATAATAATAATAATAATCATAATCATAATAATAATAATAATCATAATCATAATAATAATCATAATAATAATAATAATACACTGAATAATAATAATAATAATAATAATACTCATAATAATAATAGTAACAATAACAACAACAACAATAATAATAATAATAATAATAATAATAATAATACACTGTGGAAATCGACTTCAGAAAAAAAACGAAGGAACAAAAAATTATTTAAAAATATTTTGTCGAAGCAGTAAATTATTTAGCAGCTCTGGTTTATTCACAAAAACTCTCAGGTGTAACTAACTGAGAGCGGGTGAACTGCACCGGCTTGACTATGACGTCATCTGCAATGTAATTGGACACTATAATTTATTATTACAGGTGTGTTCACTTTTATTCCTTCAAAAATTCTTCAGAAATCCGGTTTGAATCTGTTAAAATAGTAACAGTCCTAAAAACATGTTTTTAGTCTTTTCAAAAAATTCTCAACTATATTATTATTTGAAACATTTTTATATGTTGTGATTGTTTCCTTGTTCTCTTAGATCAACTCCTGAGATTGATTTGCTCTGAGTGACTAATGAACAAAAAATTTAAGGAATGAATTGTCACGATGTGTGAAATGTGCTGTTGTACAGATCAGATTCGCCACCATGGACAACGCCAAGATCATTCTGCAGATCGACAACGCCAGGCTGGCTGCGGAGGACTTCAAACTCAAGTCAGTGTCATGCAAAAAAAAAAAACCTTAAATGAAATGAAATTTCACTCAGTATGGGATGCAAAGTCACGTCAGGGCATCTAACAGTCAAACACGCCATCCCTGTTAGCTCCTAATTAACACTGAACACGTTTAATACATTTTTTATTCTATTTTATTTATTTTATTCTTATTTGAATATGTAAATTGTGAATAATGCATTAGTTCATTTAATGAATTATAATTTCTTTAAATATATTTTTTCTATGAAATATTTTTCTTTTTTAAAATCCTTTAAAAAATAATAATAATAAAAATAAATATATATATATATTTCTTTTTTTTTCAGGTATGAGAATGAGCTGGCACTGCGCCAGTCTGTAGAGGCCGACATCGCCGGGCTGCGCCGCGTCCTTGATGACCTCACCATGACCCGCTCAGACCTGGAGATGCAGATCGAAGGCCTCAAGGAGGAGTTGATCTTCCTGAAGAAGAACCATGAAGAGGTTAACAAGACAAGACACTCACACACACACACACACACACACACACACACACACACACACACACACACGTTATTTTCAGCACAAAATAGCATCGCAAAATATCACTTCTGCTAGTTAGATCAAATTAGTAAATTAAGCAATTATTAATGGTTTATTATGTGGTATTTGGCTTCCACTTCAAAGCAGCAAAGCCTTTACACAAGCACTGGGGCGAGGCGAGGAGATACTTACACAAGCACTCGGGTATTTCGAGTATTCGCGGGAAGGTGTGTCCGTGATGGGAAATCTCACCCTCACTGGCATTTAGGATCAGAGATCACAAAGATCAGGGATCACTGATACACACAGAGTAATAGTCCACCCAATTACATCATCACCAGCCATTAAATACCTTCTGTTTTTTTAAACCTTTAATTATATCTCTGAAGTTAATGTTTTGCTAACATTTAAACACTGTGTGCAATTAAACTGCACACTCTGCAACATTTTTATGAGGTAAAATAAAGCATGCTAGATAAGTCTATAATATATTAGCATGCTAACACTAGAATAATGTGGCACTAGCTAGATGACTCAGCACTATGATATCTTTATTAAATAAAAATATATATTAGCATGCCAACACTAGCATGGTACTGGCTAGATGAGTCAGCACTATGACATCATTATGAAGTAAAAATATTCATATCATTATGCTAACACTTGCATAAAATGGCACTGGCTAGATGACTCAGCACATATGATGTCTTTATGAAAAATACATATTAGCATGCTAACACTCACATAATGTGCTAGCTAGATGATGGGTACACTATGACATCTTTATGAATAATTTTTTCCCCTAACATAGCATTTCTGAGATGGTGTCCTGAATTTTACTGTTTTTTTTAATTGGGGTGTTTTCTCGTCCTGTGTAGGAGTTAGCAGCGCTGCGTGCTCAGATGACCAGCAGCAGTGTGAACGTGGAGGTGGACGCCGCTCCTCAGGAGGACTTGTCTCAGATCATCACTGATATCCGCTCACAGTATGAGGCCATTACCGAGAAGAACCGCCGTGAGATGGAGGCTTGGTACAAGGTCAAGGTGAGACATGAGGATAAAATCACACAGCAGGATGGAGAATTTTCAGCAAATCACTGCATTTGTTTTGAAGTGATTGTGAACTCTCTGTAACCTTTGATTTTATGTGTTATGTTTTATGTATGATTTTTTGTGAACTTTGACCTCTCTTTGGCTAGTTTGATGACCTGAACAAGCAGGTGTCAGTGAGCACAGAGAGCATCCAAACACACCGCACCGAGATCAGCGACCTCAAGAGGACCCTGCAGGGGCTGGAAATTGAGCTACAGTCTCAGCTTAGTCTGGTATACACACACACACACACACACACACACACACACACACACACACAGAGCAATAGGGAATTCATTATATATTTACTATACACATTGACTTTTATGCACCATCGTCACTGAAATGCTGCTTCTTTGTCACATCATAAGCTGTAGCCCCGCCCACTCTGCCATCTCACAATCACTCACTTGGTCTCTCTGTTCTCTGATTGGTCAGAAATCGGCTCTGGAGGGCACACTGCGTGACACGGAGAACCGCTACTGTATCCAGCTCACCCAACTACAGGAGATAATCAACAGGCTGGAGTTGGAGCTTACACAGGTGCGCCAGGACATCGAGAGGCAGAGCAATGAGTACCAGATCCTGCTGGACATCAAGACCAGACTCGAGCTGGAGATCGCTGAATACAGACGCCTGCTGGATGGAGAGGACATCAGGTATGTTTTCATTTATTTGCTTTTTATTCGTTTTTACCACAGTATTACTGCAGTTGGATTCTAAATTTTTAATTCTTGATGATTTTCAGATTGCAATGGTTTCATATACAAAAATTTACATCTCATACATCATTCTTAATATTTTAATATCAGTGATACATAATTACCCTGTTTTATTATGTTTAATAAATGAATATATATATATATGAATATATTATTATGCTTATATTGCAATTTCTCCCCACATCCTCAGTTTATATATATACTTATCTGACACTTATCTGTATTTTGTCGCAGTAGTTAGGGAGCCTGGAAAGAAAAATCTAAGTTTTGTAGATTTGTTCTTAGTTTCTGCACCTGCAATCTCTAAATTTTCTCTTCATTTTGTTCTAAACTCATTTAAATTATGTATTTTTTTTTTTTATAGCAAAACAAGCACAGTTTCCACCAAGACAACCACAGTGGTTGAGGTTAAACAACCTAAACCAAAACGTAAGCTGATTATATTATTTCGGGGGTATTTCTATATTCTAATGCTCAGGTGTATTACTGTAGTTACCATCATGTAGGGATGATGGTATATGGAATATGTTCAATCTGGCAACCTGAGCATGTGTTAAGATGTCTCTGTGTGTCGTATCTGTGTGCAGCCGAGCCCGTGGTGACCAAGCGCATTCGCACCGTGGTTGAGGAAGTGGTCGATGGAAAGGTTGTGTCTCGCTCTGAGGACGTGGACGTTGAGGTCCTGAGCAGAGCGTAGGACCACAGATGTACTCACACTGGTGTCTTGGCTCAGTGCCATGACCACGTTACATGACATCTATTTAAACAAACTAAACAAAAAAAAACTTGTAAGCACAAGGTAAATGTCTTTATAGGGATCATCATGGATGCAAAGTATCAACATCAACATCTGTAACTAAAAAAGAGAAGAAAATAAAGAATAAGCTTTTATCAGCATGTGCTTGCTGTGTGTCGTTCACTTCAGAATCACAACAAGAACCATTTAATTAAACTCGGCACTCTGTATATACATGGACTGGACAAGTTCCCAAAAAGTACTTAATCATTTATGAAACAACATTATAAATATATCATTGTACTTGTTAATTGTTAATGCAATTTTAATTATTTTTTGTAGGGTTTATGTTAAGAAAAACATAAATAATTTGGGTAACATTACAAAGTCACACAACATGCGTTACATAAAAATATGTAAAAAAAATAATAATAATAAATCTATGATAAATGTATAATGTAAAAAAGGTATTATAAAAATAAGCTACATAAATGTAGGGTAGAAAAATGAACATTTACATTGACATATAACGACAAATTACATGTTTAATTCAGTTCATTTCAATTTTATTTGTATAGCGTTCTTACAGTTTACACTGTCACAAAGCAGCTTTAAAAAATAAAACAAATTTGGTAAAGAATTAAACTTATGATTTTAAACATTTCTCTAGGAAGAAACCTTGAGAGGAACCAGACTCAAAAGGGAAACCCATCCTCATTTGGATGAAACCAGAAAAAATACAAACCATGTAGCAGAAACTTCACTATAGTTTACAATGAAGTCTAGTTGGTTATAACTGTAATGGGAATTGTAGTCCTAAATCATTTCAGTAAAAGAGTTTATATCACCAGCAGTGAAAAGTCATCT
>JBCNYH010000014.1:399922-415722 GCA_039654325.1 Tandanus tandanus
TATATATATATGTGTATATATATATGTGTATATATATATGTGTATATATATATATATGTATGTATATATATATATGTGTATATATATATGTGTGTATATGTATAGAATGTTGATGAAAGTAATGTTGAAGTTTTATTTAATCCTCACTGGTTAAAACACCACAAAATGTTATTGCTGAACCGAATCATCTGATCTGGGTCCTTGGAAAGAGCCGGAATTCCCAACAAGTGAATGCCTTCTATTTCTGACGTGTCTATGGACATGGTGTAGGAGCCAATCAGAGTGCAGGAGGTGGGGATTGTTGGGCATATGATACGATAGAGCCTCATCGTCCACCTTCCTACTATACAAAGCACCTCAGAAAGTCCAGCCTCGTCCCTGTCCACGTCGACTTTCTCTTCAACCCCCTTTTTTCTCTGTAGAGCCACTAATTATTGTTTTTGAGATGGACAGGAAATCGGTTTCTCAATCCAGAGAGAAGACCTACGTCTTTCTGTGGACCAGCCGTCAGTTTCAGGTGGAATGATGTGGGATTTTGTTTCTCCGCAGTGTGTTATAGTTTGTGATATCAGAGTTGTTGTGTTGTGTGTTGTGCAGCAGGAGCAGACGGAGTGGGATGCAGTAAACCGCCTGCTGCAGCACCAGGGATTTAAACCCGTGTGCTTCGCAGATCCTACTGAGAACAAGAACCTGGCAGGTTATTTATTTATTTATTTTCACACTGAACTCGAAAAATAAATGACATCACAATGTTCAGTAATCAACGTGTGTCTTATGACAGAGTGGTCATAATATAGTATACATTTAACTTTATTGGATAAATGCCAAAAAACTGGAGAGCATCACCTTACCCAAATTTACGTAAATAAATGAGGTTTTCTACCTTTTTGAAATCCTCATACGATTCAAATCTAGGCATGGTTTACAACATTCGCTCACACTGGAGACTCCTTACATAAAAGGTACAGAGGTATCCATCATTTAATATCAATTTATGAGCAGCGTCCACTATACCAACCCAGGTGACCGAACTGTTGCTATAGAAACATGTATAATGTATTCAAACAAGCACATAATAATTAATCAAACCATTCTGGCCAATCACAATCCAGACCTGGTGCTATTGGAAAGGACGTCCTCGTCTGAGCTGCGCGTCATGTTGAAGACGATGCTGACGGATTCGGAGCGGAGACAAGCGCTCATCCAGGAGCTCATCCAGTCCAACAGCAGGTTAAAGTGAGCTCCGCCCACAACACAGCACACCTGTACACCCTTTTCCGTTAACACTCTGAAGTGTTCAGTTCGACTCTGTGGGACATTTCAATAATTAATCACTGAATAGATGAACAGAGCTCTCCTCCATGAAGAATCCCTTCATCCACGTCTTTAATAATTCAGAGTGCAGCCTGAGCGCCGGGTGATCACCACCTGCTGTTATTGGATATTATACAGGTGTAAGGGGGACACACTCCGAACACACACACAAATGCTATAATTATGTTTATTTATCTCATAACCTGATTATTACATCATTAAATTCTCTAAACCTCTGCAGAACTATTCAATTATAAATAGTGCGTCTGTCTGTGTACGCATGTCCGTCTATCTCTGTGCGTCTGTGTGTGTGCATGTCTGTCTGTGTGCGCGCGTGTCTGTCTGTGTGCGCGCGTGTCTGTCTGTGTGTGCGCGCGTGTCTGTCTGTGCGTGCGCGCGTCTGTCTGTCTGTCTGTGCGTGCGCGCGCGTGTCTGTCTGTCTGTCTGCGTGCGCGCGCGTGTCTGTCTGCAAATTACAGCACTTTGATTAATTTTATATTTTACATGTTTATTATTATATTACATGTTAATTGAAAAAAATATATTTTTAAACATTTACTGCAATTTTATCAATTAATTTTTACTCCACTTTTAATAATTTAACACTTTTGCACATTTATTAACAAAATATTTACTGCACTTTTATGAATGTAAATTCTTTTACTATACTATTAATTTACGTTTCCCAGAATGCGTTATTCGTTTGATCTTTTTTCACTGTCGTTTGTATACTTTTTTAAATCTTCACTGTTTTAAGCTGGTTTTTTGTTGTCTTTCCTACAGTTACAGGAATCTGTTACATTTTACTATGATGTGTTTATTTCTTTTAACTCTTTCATTACTTTAACCCTTTTTTCTCCTTTCATCTGTTTTCAGACAATTACACTTTTTATTTATTTTATTTCCACTTTATTTCTTTTATTTCTTCCTGTGTGTTAAATATTTATTTCTCGCTGTCTGTATAAAGAAAGTTATGACAATGTGGGCATGGTTCTGATTTTTCACTATGAGAAGGTGTTTTATTAAATAACCCCCTCGTGATGCTGTGGCTGAGTCGATATCTGTATGTACTCAGTAACAACGCTGCGCTGCTGATGTAACTGTGCATCACTTCCTGTTCCAGGCAGGAAGTGGAGCAGCAGCAGACCCGGGCCGTGCGTCAGTCACACCGATCAGAGGAGCTGGAGGGCGTGCTGGCCGGGGTAAAGGTCAAAGTTCAAGGTCTGGAGGACTCCATTATTAATAAAGCAGCACAGCGGAGGGGGCAACTACAGCAACTGCAGCAGGACAAGAGAGACGCCGAGGTGCGAAATCACTTCATCCCAGAGTGCTGCTCCCCCTCTGGGGTCTTTATTTCACAGCAGCATCAACGTACGCTCCAACAAACACACTCTCGACTGGTTTAGATTCTTACTCAGAAGTTCATCTTTTTTTGTAGCAGTTTTATTCATTTAAAAAAAAATTGGGGGGAAACTTTAGCACTTTTATTTATTAGAAAACTTTTTATTCACTTAAGGTTTTTTGCTGTAATGAATTTATTTTTCACTTTTATTGCAGTTTAGTTCAATTTTAGCTCGTGTCGTCTCTGAAGGTGGGCGGAGTGGGTGCTTTAGTGATGGCTTCCCTCCTTCCGTACAGTTTGTTAGCGCGATAACTGGAAGAAAATGACATGGGATCACCAGATTTGGTATAGGGTCCCCCTCCGGGGTGAATAGGGTGGGACTGCATATGGGTCACCTCAAGCTTGGTCCAAAGTCACATGGTCACTGTTTCTATATTGAGCTTGTTAATGCAGTGGCCTTGGAGAGAAATGACAGGATCACCAAAATTGGTGGATGGGTTCTCCTGAGCGAGGTCTCCGTTGGGATTGTATATGACTGACCTTGACCTCGTTTCAATGTCACAGGGGTAAACTTGGTGACTTGGCTTTCAGCGGGAGCGTCTGGACCCCCAGTGGTTTATTTTACGTTATTACAAAACTTATCATTTAATACATTTCTGTTATGTTTATTATGTTAAGGTTATGTTAATGTGTTATATATACCTATATTACTATTTTATTTTTTGATTATTTCAAATACTTTTTCCTCTTCAGATTTTCACTATTTTATTTGCATTTTTAAATTAATTTAGTTTTTCATGCCGGAGTGTTTCCCTAAGTACAACATTACACATCACATCAGTGTGAGATCAAGGTGATTTTATTTGTGTGTGTGTTTAGACGCGCTGTCAGACTGTGCAGCAGCAGCTCAGTGTGCAGATGTCTCAGGTGTGTGAGCTGCAGAAGAAACTCCACCTTGCTGTGAAAGAGGAGGAGAAACGCGCCTCTCGCCAGAACCAAGCGTTCCAGCAGTTCCTCAGTCGCTCAGCTCGACTACACTCACCTAGTGATCAACTGTGAGTGTGTGCGCCGAGATAACACCCAATTGTATGATCCTATAAGGCCCTGTGCTTTCTGGGCTGTGTGGTATCTGTAAAGAGTGAATGTAATTGTTGCCGGTTTATTAGGGTGTTTACGGTAGATCTGCTACTCCAGCAAATCCACTTGTTAGAGGGACATAAAACCACTGAGAGACTGATTGGCAGGTGCTTGTGTATAATTTTACATTTTTGCTTGGGTGTGTTTTAAAGGATCCTGGACGTCATCAGTGTGTACGAGGCTCAGCTGCAGCAGCTGCAGGAGAAACTGAAGTGAGTTCCTTGTGCAGATTTCCAGAGGAAAAAGGTTCCGCCATCCTGAGATTTAAGTGTTGAGGCATAGCTGTTACTGTGGTGACCGTTTTTGTGTGTTGTTCGTTAACGTTAGCATTAAATCCGTGTTCATGTTAAAGATTAGCACAGTCTCTTCTGTGATGAGGGTGTGATGAAATGCATCAGTTACTGTTTATTATCCAGTGGAAAATGTATAGACTTCCTCAGTTCATTTGAACACACCTCCACACCCACCCCTCCCCGCGCGCATCAGCTCCAGGATTGGTCGGGAACCTCATAATTAAAGTTTCTACATGGACAGGACTGTGTTAATAAGCATTTTATTCAGCTCCTGCTTTCAGGTTTAAAGGTTGTTTATTAGCATTTTATTTTTCATAAACCCTGTGGGGGGACTGCAGGGCATTCTGGGTAAGTTTGTTTAATGAAGGTTTCCTCAGTAAATCTCAGAAGTCATCCTCAGTGATGTCCGTTTGAGCTTATTCAGTGGTAGTGACCGCAGGTTCATCTAAATCTTCAGTTTTCTTCTGTCCTGTGCGTGCGCGTGTGTGTGTGTTCCAACCTTACATGCCATCTCTGCGGCTGCGCATTCGGAGCTCGTATCGGCCACACAAGTCACCTCAGGCACCTCCACCAGACTTGATCAGCAATTGCCAGCTATTACTTTACCCCAGTGTCTACATTCAGTCATCCTGCACTCTTAATATCACACAGCTTGTCCTGGTCATCGTCGTTAGTGACGGACGAACAACGTGTGTGTAAACTATAATGTGTGGAATGTTGTTGTTTAGGAGGTGCCGCAGATGCAGTGTGTGTAAGAATGACTCGTCTGACTCTCCAAACACCGAGACGTCAGAAATAACCTCATCCAGTTACAAAACCCTGCTCAAGGTACACACACACACACACACACACACACACACACACACACACACACACCTTTTAATGTACTATATGAACTGCAGGGTTCTGATAAGGTGTGTGTGTTCTCTCAGTCGTATCAGGAGCAGTTGAAGAAGACTAAAGCGCAGCGTGAAGATCTGAAGTCGGAGATTCATCGTCTCAGACAGGACCTGGACTCCAGGTTTCACATTTATTCATTCCCTCCCTCCTGTATTTGGAGTTTATACCTGACCGTTTTTTTGTGGACGTGTAAATACCTGCACAGAACCCCTGTAATATCTATGGCATTATGGCATCGATATGGCACTTATTTATCCAATCAGAAAAACTCACCTGTAAACAGGAAGTGATGCAGTGTGGGAATCTAGTCCGCTCCAGAATTATTGGTATCCCTGAGTGAAAGATAAAATGAACAGGTCGGTAGAAACCTTTTTTTAATTTAGAATATATTTATATAAATTAAGAATTGTGTCTGTGTCTATGGAGGGTGCCTGTAATTCTGAAGTTGACTGTATCAAGTGCACACACTGTGAAACTCATAAAGCAGTCTTTTATTTGTTTATTCAAATACAGTTCTTTAGTAAAGCAATTATAGAAATGGGAATAAATCAAGAAGAATTATTTATTTACATCCTGCACTTTGTGTGTGTGTGTGTGTGTGTGTGTGTGTGCGTGTGTGTGTGTGTGTGTGTGGGTGTGTTAGGCCAAGTGTAAAGGAGCTGAAGTGGTGTAAGCAGCAACTAAGGAGGATGGAGCGTCTCATCCAGAACACCGACATAAGGTAACGCATGCTGTCAGGTTCCACTCTACACAACGACATCACTTATTAATTTAATCACAGGTTTGAATTAAACTGGTGTGTGCAGGTCAGTACAGATGGAGATGGAAGATCCTGTGAGATGTAGCACTGAGACACAACACAGCGTCACAGAGAGCCAGAGATACATCTCGGTGAATCACACACACACGTTGCTATAGAAATGATAACGTATCAGATGGAGTGCATTAATATGAAACTGCAGTATTGTCAGAGCTGCTGTTACAGAACTCTACCCAACACCTTCTGACCAATCAGAAGGCAGATTTGAGCGGTGCTGTGAGTGAAAGCGAGTGATGGCGTCTGATTCGTGTTTAATGTGATGTTGCAGGAGATCTGCTCAGAGCTGAACGTACAGGACGGCAGTCACGTCATGGCTGTGGTCAAAGCACGCTGCAGAGAGGCTGACTCAGCGCTCCGACTCGAGAAGGTCACACTTTTACCCGCACCTCTGTAATATTCGGATTATTTGTAATATTTTAATAGATAAAATGTTATATTGCGGTACTCTAAAACCATGATGTACAACAGCAGCAGGTGTGTACTGGGAGGCAGAAGAGCCTGATAATGATATAGCAGCGTCGTATCGCTCAGCCCTCAGTCTGGAAATCACCGCTATGTTCTACCCACAGACCCTGAGTGACATCACAGCCATCCTGACCGATCCGAGAGCTCCACTGACGTTGCTAAGGCGACCTGACGCGACTGCAGGATCAGAGCTGGAGCAGATCGTCCCGACACTGGAGCTGTGGAGCCGACAGCTCAGCGCTCTGCCCGTCAGTCTCACGCCGTACCACCTGTTTAACGTTCTGATGAAACACGTTCATGTTAAAGATTCCATGTAGTACTGATGGGTGTCTCCTCCGTCAGGATCTGCAGCGCTCTGTGAGCAGGCTGGTGAAGAGGCTGTTGCCGTGGCAGCAGGAGGACGGCGCGGGTGCTCAGTTCGAGTGTGTGAAGGTGGAGGATGTGATGCTCATGGTGGACACGCTGCTGGACGAGACTGCTCCAGACAACAAGGTGTGTTTATTTTCATTTTTATATCTTTATACACCAGTTCTTATTTATAACAAGTAATCCTTTCATCATGTAACACACCAGGATCACGTTTATCTGAAATATATAATCCCTCTTCTGTTTTATTTGTTATTATTTACTACAGCATCCATTCTAAAAAATGATTATAAGTAAATTTGAGCTGTCAAGCAATTAATAATGTATTTAATTAATTACAGACAGCGCTTTGCTGTGAATCTCTTTTATCCATACAGTATAGACAGACGTACAGCATTCAAAATAAGTGGGTTTTCCTTTGTCTGAGACAACAAATAAGCTCAGTGGACTATTTATAAACTGTGGGTGTGTGAGAGAGTCCAGCCCGGACGGTGACATCACTGGCTGTGGGTTACAAGCGATGTGTGTAACTGGAGGAGGAGGATATGGAAAGAAAACATATGGCAGTAATTTACAGAAACAACGTATTAACTTTTTAAAAATTAAATTATTTTTTTCTCAAATCAATGATTGAAACTTTTCTCTCTTTTTCACTACAATAACCTACAATAACATCTACAAAAGTACCTTTGATTTACTTTTAGATTTATTTTATATATCCCCAAATATATACTTCTAAAACAATACTTAAATACTTACACTAAGTATACAATCATAAGATCACATCACTACCTGCAGTAGCTTTGTAATTATTTTGATTTAAGATATTAAAAACGAGGCGCGGTGGTGTAGTGGTTAGCACCTCCGCCTCACAGCAAGAACCTCCTGGGTTCAGCGAGGGTGTTTCTGTGGAGTTTACGTGCTCTCCTTGTGATTGGATGGGTTTCCTCTGTGTGCTCCAGTTTCCTCCTACAGTCCAAAGACATGCACGTTAGGCCATAGGTGTGAGTGTGTGTGTGTGTGTGTGTGTTGGCCCTGCGATGGTCTGGTGAGCTGTTCAGGGTGTACCCTGCCTTCACCCAGAGTCGGCCGAGATAGGCTCCAACCTCCCCGCGACCCTAATGGGATCAAGCAGTTCAGCGAATGAGTGAATGAAAATGCAGTTCGGTTTTACTGTGTAGCTCTTTTTATAACTGACCCGGAGTTAATCCGGAGGGAACTCGGGGTACAGCCGTGCTCCTCACATCGAAAGGAGTCAGTGAGCTGATTAGGATTCCTCTTCTTCACCCCCTTTTACGGGTGTTCTGGGCACGTCCTGAACTCGCTGGAGGGATTCTATATCTCATCCTGGCCTGGGAACGCCTCGGGATCCCCGTGGGTTTGTCTGTGTGACCCGACCTCGGATAAGCAGAGGAAAATGGGTGGATGGTTCATAAACAGGGGCGAGGAGCTTCTAAGCTGAGAATCCTCAATCCAGCAGTAGCACCTCAGGAAGGTCTCACAGTGTCTCAGAAAAGCATATAGTGACATGATATTGATGTACGACATATTCGCCCCATATCTGTGTAGGTGTTGCGGACTCCCACTAAACCCACCCTGCAGGCGATGGTGTCTCACTTCCAGAAGCTGTTTGATGTTGCGAGTCTGCGCGGCGTTTACCCGAGGATGAACGAGGTTTACACTCGCCTGGCAGAGATGAACAACACCATGAGGAACCTCCGAGACATCCTGGACATGGGTATGTGATGAAGCGCTGTGTGTTACTATAGTAACCGTACATCCTTCAGCAGGAAGCTTTGCGGTGAGACTGGAGGTGAAATCCTGCTCAGGACTCCAAACAGGGTCGGTGTTTAAACCCTGTGCTGAAGATCTCGGTATAAAACTGTACAGGATTATGGGAACGCTGCCCCCTATGATACCCCTCTGTGACATTTAGGAGATTTGGAGAATATTAAAGCCATTCTTTTTATTTACTGTTTCGCGGATCAGCCGATGTTAATATTTTCAATTTCAAAAAGAAAATAGAACAAAAACATCTTTTTTTTTTTTTTTAAGTATCATCTCTGCTGGTCTTAACTTGCTGAGTGCACGACGAATTATCATTCATTCATCCATTCATTTTCTGAAGTGCTTGATCCTAATTAGGGTCGCGGGGAGGCTGGCACCCATCTCAGCCGACTCTGGGCGAGGGCGGCGAACACCCTGGACAGCTTGCCAGGCCATCGCAGAGCGTTAAATTATAAAACAAGAAAAAAAAGTAGTCGGTCCCAGAAGTCGGTCCATTCGTCGCCCTCTCAGCTACTCCAACTTCATCATGAACATCTGCACACGAGTACCTGCCCGACGATTTAGACACCCAGACATCTGCGCGAGACTATCATGATACTTTCGACATGGAGCTCTCATGGCTTGACATGCATTTGTTTTAATTTTTGAGGGCAGAGACTTCAGATGTGATTCTACATGCAGACATTCTCCATCCTGAGCTGATGGCAGCAGCATTAATGTTACCTGGGAGTCCAGTCACTTTTAATACCCCCTCAGAGTCGAGGTGAAAGGGGAGGTGTATGTAGGTGTATGATTTTCGGGCAGCCTCCTTTTGACTGTTACGGAAAACGTTGTGACAGTATGTGTCACTGGTCTGTTTAAAGCAGAAGTTTCATCAGAACATAGAGGATGAAAAGTACTACATGTACCCCATCAGCTCAGGACAGACTCCCGTATTCAAATTATTACATCTTTACCTCATCCACGGCTACACTGGGTAATTTTATCCCGTGGGTTAAAGCGATGTGGAACACCCATTCGTGAACTCGTTTACTTGCGCTGGACGACCCGGCCCAACGAGCAGCGAGCACCATTTTAGGTGATAAAATGGCGCTCGCTGCTTGTTTACTGATGTCATATGTGATCGTTTCAAAGAGCTAGTAATACAAACAGGTTCGCTTTAATAAAACAGAAATTAATAAAAATATTCTGTTTACCCTTTGTTATATTCTTGTTCTGTGGTGTTCTTAAAGAAACAGTAAAATACCTGTTCTTAAAATGAAATTGTTTCCTGTCTCAGGTTTACGTGATAGAAATCCACCAAATGTGGAATAAAAAACCATGTCCTCTTTATAACACTGAAAATTGTTTGGTGTGTGTGTTAGATGAGAGGGCGCCCCCTAGTGATGTGGTGAACACAGTGGCCAGAATCATGAATCATCAAAGCCCACATGACCTGCTCAGAACCAGTGACATCGACAGGTACACACACACACACACACACACATATTTTTTTTTTTTTGTTGTTGTTGTTGTTGTTGTTGTTTGTTTGTTTGTTTTACTCTGATGAGTAGTTTTAAAAAGTTCTCATGGGTTATTTGATAAAAGAACACCACAAATCTAAAATGTGTGTCCTGTAGTATGAGTCACATAATCAGTAATAATTTCCCCTGAAGTGCCCACTGTGTGGAGGGTATGATGGAACTTACAGGAGATTATTAAAGGTATAAATATAGATATGTGTGATTAGAAAATATGTATCTCACCTCCAGAATGAGGTTTTTAAAATTTGAATGTCTAAGTGTTTTCAACAAAACCTGTCCTGGGATGGGCAAGGCTGTGTTCTTTTTTACAGAAACCCAGTATTTATACAGCTGTGTGTGTGTGTGTATGTGTGTGTGTGTGTTGTCAGTATTATAATGAAGCTGAGAGAACATGAGGAATTCTTTCCTGCATTTCACTCACTGGTCCTCGAACTGCTCGACACTCTGGGTACACACACACACACACACACACACACGCGCACACACACAGAGAGAGATTTGAATTATGATTATTATTATTACAACAATTGCACATTCATGCAGTTATCCAATCAGCCAATCAGGTGGCAGCAGCACAATGTTAAAAAATCATTACAGATACAGGTAATATTCTCATCGAACATCAGAATAGGGTAAAGTGTGATCTCCATCACTGTAACGTTGCCACCATGGCTTCTAGCAGATGCTCAGGTTCAAGTATTTCAGAAATCACTGATTTAGAGTTTACACAGAGTGGTGCTGAAAATAAAAAACATCCTGTGTGTGGAGGATCGGTGGGCTGAAACACGATATGTGAGAGATTAAAGGAGAAAGCAGACCAGTCTGATCCACCGAGAAAGTCTAGGGTAAGTGAGCAAAACAGTATCTCAGAACATGCCATTAAGTTTGATGTGCGTTCTGAGACACTTTTCTGCTCACCGCGATTGTAAAGCATTATTATTTGAGCTATTATAGTCCTCCAGGAACTTTTCCTCTCTCTCTTAGCATGATATTTCATCTGGAGAAAACCCCCAGGGAACGATTACAGATCAGATTTTGGATATGAACATTGCTAAAACTCTTCACCGGTATCTGCACACAACTACACACTGCTGCTGGCTCATGATTGGCTGATTAGGTAACTGTAGAACCATACAGGCACTCCTAGTAAAATTTTATATATTGTGTGTACACACAATCCCCTGCCGTCACCAAACTATCCGATTCTTCTGGTGTAGTGCTTTTCCAGGTTTGTAGCACAGCTGGTGTCAGCAGTTGTGTGCTTTGGGTCCTCAGGGTTTTAAAATGAAATGTACATCTTGGATGTAATTATTTCCATTTTCTCCATCTTTTCATGCTATTTGAGTAGAAAGTTATATAGTAAAGTGGTCTCACCAAGATGGCACCAGTCTGGCTTCAGGTTTTGCCAGATGCAAACAGTAAGATACATGATCATTCTCTGAGATCAGTGGTTCACACAGGTGGAAGGTGTGGCTCCTGCTTGTTGGGAGTGAAAACCTGCACCCACACCCGCCCTTTGCGGATAAGACTGCACACTCCTGGTGTATCCTATTGTTTTTTTTTTATTAATTTATTTCAATTAATTACCAGTAATTTATTTGTGAAGTTATATGAATTCTGACAGCAGTAAAATTTTCAGGGTTTTTTTCAATGGCTCCATTTTGAGATCTTAAAGCAAGGTGGTCTCACCAAGATGGCTGCCACCCGGCTTCAAAATTGAAACACTAATGTGCGGCTACTGCTTGTTTGAAGTGAAAACCTGCACACATACCAGCCCTTTGGTGGGACATCCCTGCCCTAGTGGCAATCAGATGAACATTTTGCCCCATGTTAAATATTAGGACTTTTAAGGATCTCTGGATATTTTTCTCATTAGGGTCTCATGCGTGGATCACCTCCAAAATATTATTGGTTCTTGCTCAGCCCATACCCCTTCCCTCCACCAAGTTTGGTGAAAATTGGTTCAATGGTTTTGCATAATCCTGCTAACGTACAAACTTACAGCTCTTGTGGTTGATTGAATTTTATCTGTGCAGGTATTGAAACTCTGGACGATATTTTACCTCGTGTCAGGACCCTGACAGCGATGACGGCATGACACTGACTCATCTTTACTACTCACCCTTCGATCAGACTGTAAAAAAGGACTCAGACTGTTATTAAAAACCTTTTTATTTTGGAAAGTGTTTCAGGTAGTGGAACATGGTAGCACCTGTGTGACTGTACAGTTTCTCTCTAGATCATCAAAACGCAATTTAACTGCAATTCAAACACACTGGATTTTTCATTAAACTGATACATCACCCAAAATCACTTTCCCTTCCAGTTAGTATTAGCATTATCGCTCTCTGCACCAGTTTCCCCTTAATATCACCAATAAAATTCTTAACATAGAATTTTGGGTTGATTTCAGTCCAGTATGCTAACTGTTAGCATATTTATTCAGAGCACTCAAGCACCTCAATCATACAATAAATAATAACGATCTTTCATCTGCAGACCTCTGTTAGCATCAGCATTAGCTTCCTTCATATTATGAAGATGGGTGTTGTGTCTCAGGTGGGTGTGTCTCCTCGGAGTCGCTGCATGATGAGGCTGTTGGACGGCGCGTTGGTGATGAGTGTCCCGGCGAAGGTGTGTGTACTGGTCAGGACGTGAACAGTAAGTCTGCAGGACGCTACGTCCTCGATGTGAAACCCGGAGTGACTCTGCTGATAGACCCGGAGAATGGGGTCATGTGACTGTGGGCTGAAATACTGACATGACAGAAGTGATAGATGTAATAACATCATAATACTGTCTTAAGACATCCAAATAATTATAATGAAATCAGATCACATGACCTAATGTTTATTACTGATACACTAGTAACATTCCTTCAGTAGAAATGGGTTCCAGTTCTTCCAGGACAGTAATTTTTAACGTCAGTACTCACAGCCCTGCCAGACGACGGGTCAATGAAGTCGGCCCAGTATCCTCCTCTCCATAACAGGAAACAGATCTCTCTAGCACCATTAACAAACTACACACACACACACACACACACACGGAACATTCCGTTAGTGCAGATGGGGTTTAACACTCAATTATAACAATAGTTAAATATTATATAATAGTTTAAATATTATTTTACAGTTTATAATTAATTTATTTTATACTCAGTCTTTATAAATCCACATTTCTTACGTTATTTAGCAGCTCTTGGTTGTTCAGTTCCATCTCTGTCGTGGGTTTTTTCTGCTTTATCGTCAGCACAGTGATCGCACTGACTGGAAGAGCTGGAAAAAACGATTCTAACTCTGTAGGGTAGGGGACACACACACACAATGTCAATGTTCATCACAGAAATTCATCTTTTAATCTGTTGGAGCTGGGGTTGGTAACTTTCTGCAGTATCCACAAATGCTTATATTGGTTGAAATGGTCTTTACACTCTGACAGCACTCAATTTATGAGCTCTGAAAATATGTCAGGGGAAAAAATCCATCATCCGTGGCTGCTGTAATCCTGGAAAATCACCGACCAATCACTGCCTTACAGTCCACTGGGAAATATCCAATCAAATGCTCATGTGTCTCCCTGCTCCTGCGTGACCCTACTGTGTACAAGATAACGGTCAGAGCAGAGCTCCTATGTGCGGTTTTGGAAGGATCTCAGAGGCCTGGGGTGGGTTTAAGTGAAGCCCTGAAGAGATGCTACTTTAAAATCTTGCTATTCTTTCAACGTTTTTGAGTTCGTGTCCCGGGTTCAGCGAAGGCATTTCGCTGTGGAGTTTGCATGTTCTTCCTGTGCTTGCATGAATTCCCTCCAACTACTCTGGTTTCCTCCCACAGTTCAAAGACATGCACATTAGGTTAATTGGTTGTTCCCAATTGTCCCTAGGTTGTAAAGGGTGAATGGTTGTGTGTATTGGCCACGCAATGGTCTGGCGAGCTGTTCTTGCGACCCTAATAGGATTAAGCGGTTCAGCAAATGAGATGAGAACAAACAGACTGGTGAGGAAATAAGTGTTTATAGATAACTTCAGGAAGAAAAGTAACTTCACAAACATTAAACAACCTGATTTTATTAAAAACTATAATGCACCTTGTTTGAGCAGCTCAGGACAGGAATGCACAGAACACTCCACATCACAGTGAGTAAAATATTCTTCCGCTTTACCCACTCTCGGAATCCATACAGACGCCTCTTTGGTCTGTAAACACACATACAAAGTCACAACGCTTACAGACGTCTTTAAGATGCACGATGCAGTTAGAGTTTCAAACAGGAGGTACTTTTTATAATTCTTAGAACTACTGGAGGATGTGCCCCTTTTTGTGTGTTCACACTGCAGAAACGAAACAATTTCTTATAACTCTGTTTTAAGTGCCTTTCTTAGCTCATACTTAAAGAGTAGGAACCATCCCAGCACAACAGGAACCGTGAGTAATGTAAGCGTACATGGATTGGTTCAGTGCAGCACCAGCAACCGCTGTGCTTAAAAATCCCAAAACGCTGTGTAAACTCCAGCTCTTACAGTAGCACTTAATGTTAAGAATGCAAGAAATAGACAGACAGTGAAGGTCAGGCTTTACTGAGCTTAAATGTGATGGAAGAAATTTGGAGATTTTGAAGTATCCAAGCAAAATTTTTTAAATATTTGCTGTTGGCTGGCTTACATCACTTCATCATTCTTAGTGCCGGAACAAAACTCCTTCATGGTTTGTAGTTATCAGAGGTGTAGGTGTTACTGAGCGTCTCACAGATCCATAGATGGTTCTTCTGGAGGTTCTGACTAAAAAGTGTTTTTATAAAATAAAGATTTTCTTTAATAGTTTAATAAATAAACTTTCATAAAAAGTATACACAAGTTTATACTATATAAAGTTTATACTATATAAATTTTATACTATATCAAAGTTTATAAACTTTGCAATATATAAGGTTTATACTATATAAAGCTTTTACTATATAAAGTTTATACTATATAAAGTTTACAATATATCAAAGTTTATAAAGTTTACAATATATAAGGTTTATACTATATAAAGTTTATACTATATCAAAGTTTATAAAATTAGCAATTTATAAGGTTTATACTATATAAAGTTTATACTATATCAAAGTTTATAAAGTTTACAATATATAAGGTTTATACTAAATAAAGTTTATACTATATCAAAGTTTATAAAATTTGCAATATATAAGGTTTATACTATATAAAGCTTATACTATATAAAGTTTGCAATATATAAGGTTTATACTATATAAAGCTTATATCAAAGTTTATAAAGTTTGCAATATATAAGGTTTATACTATATAAAGTTTAGTATAAACCTTATAAACTTTGATATTGTATAAACTTTATATAGTATAAACCTTATATATTGCAAACTTTATAAACTTTGATATAGTATAAGCTTTATATAGTATAAACCTTATATATTGCAAACTTTATAAACTTTGATATAGTATAAACCTTATAAACTTTGATATTGTATATATAAAGCTTATATAAAGTTAATACTATGTCAATGTTTACAATATATAAGGTTTATACTCTATAAAGCTTATACTATATAAAGTTTACACTATATAAAGTTTATACTATATCAAAGTTTATAAAGTTTGCAATATATAAGGTTTATACTATATAAAGCTTATATAAAGTTTATACTATATCAAAGTTTATAAAGTTTGCAAAATATAAGGTTTATACTATATAAAGCTTATACTATATCAAAGTTTACAATATATAAGGTTTATGCTGTATAAAGTTTATACTATATAAAGTTTATACTATATCAAAGTTTATAAAGTTTGCAATATATAAGGTTTATACTATATAAAGCTTATACTATATCAAAGT
>JBCNYH010000014.1:553413-568937 GCA_039654325.1 Tandanus tandanus
ACACACTGTGACACTCTAACAAACTCAGAGGTCTTTCAGGACCAGGTCGTAGGTTGAGAAGAATACTTATCCAAGGCACTATGGCTTTAAACTGACTCTCTGTTGTCTGTCCCGGTTATGCTTTTTGCTTGATGACCTGACTACTCACAAGAACGATTCTCCTTTGTTTAGAAATTTCTTGGAGCAATGGTGTCAGATGAGGTGATCCTGTCGGTCTACATCCTTACCTTCTTGATTGGTCTGCCTGCAAACACACTCGCCTTATACTCCTTCATCAAGAAGCTCCGTGAAAAACCCACCCCTACTGACTTCCTCCTGATCAATCTGACCATATCGGACCTCCTTTTCCTGCTCTTCCTGCCTTTCAAGATGTACGAGGCGGCGTCTGAAATGCGTTGGCTCCTCCCTGGTTACCTGTGTCCCCTCACTACCTTCATATTCTTCTCCACCATCTATACCAGCTCTCTGCTACTGATGTCGGTTAGCGTTGACCGCTACCTGTGTGTGGCATTCCCGGTCAAGTACAAGATCCATCAGAAACCTCTATACGGCATCATCTGCAGCGTCTTCGTCTGGATCACTACGTCAACCCATCTCTGCTTTGTATACATCGTGGACCACCTGACTGGAGGAGACAACCAGGGCCAAGACTGCTACAACAACTTTACTCAGTCGCAGCTGAATGTCGTATTGCCCATGCGCCTGGAGCTGTGCCTCGTTCTCTACTTCCTCCCACTCTTCGTTTGCATCTTCTGCTATGCAAGATTTATCCACATTCTCAAACGCACAGCCAGCCTTAATGAGGGGAAGCGACGGAGGGCTGTAGGCATGGCCATTGGCACACTCCTGGTCTTTGTGGTCTGCTTCCTGCCCTACAACACCTCACACATCCTGGGCTACATCACCGAGGACAATGTGAGCTGGAGAGCCGACGCGCTGCTCCTCAGCACTGTCAACACAGTTTTCGACCCAATCACATTTTACTTCTCCTCGGCGGCCTTTCAGGGGAACCTCAAGAGGCTCCTAAGGCCCAGGACTAAGACTGCTTACACTGTTGATGGGATAGAAAATGTCTGCACTACACAGAATCGAGTGAGACAAAGCAACCAGACTGAAAAAATACAAAATAACGATGCTAGCGTATTGCAAAGTCAATAGGGAGTTCGCTTTTCTGCAAACAGCTTACCACCCAATTAGGGGGTCTTCACCACTGGAAGACCTTCAGCAATGGTAGACAGAATAGCAGAACCCATATGAAGGTGGCGACAAAATTTGCTTGAGACATATTCTGGAGCTGGCCCTGCGATGGCCTGGCGAGCTGTTCACGGCGTACCGCACTCTCGCCCGAGTCGAGTCGGCTGAGATGGGCGCCAGCCTCCCTGCAACCCTAGTTAGGTTCAAGCGGCTTGTTTAGGGTGAAGTAGTTGGCGCCAAATTTGATCTTTCATCTAATTTTCCAAATCACTTAATCCTTCCAGGATTGCAGGGAGGCTGGAGCCCATCTCAGATGACACTGGGTGAAGGCAGGGTGCCCCTTGAACAGCTTGCCAGTCCATTGCCAGACCCAGACATGCAGAACACATAACCATTCACATTCATACTCACACCTAGGGGCAATCCGGAACGTCCAATTAGCTGAATGTGCATGTCTTTGGACTGTAGGAGGAAACCGGATTACCCAGAGGAAACCCGCACAAGCAAGAAAAAACTTGCAAACACCCTTGTACTCAAGGGCATGGGGACTCAAACCCAGGACCTTCCTGCTGTGAGGCAGACATACTAACCACTACGCACTACGCATTTGACGCCGACCAAAGGTACAACCGCAAATATTTTGAAAGGTGCGTCAGACTCAGAGTTATAATTCATGCCACCGAGACCTTATTGTCTAATGAGTTCATTCCATTTTATTGATCTTATGTACTGTATGTCGGGAGGACGCCAGAGCATGTTTTCATCCCTTCAGTTCACAATATTTGCTTCTCACTGCATAAATCCTTTATTGGAGTCAATAAATCGAGGGTTATCCAGGGGCCAAGAAATACAAGGCTATTTTGAAGGGCAAGATGAACTCTGTGGTGCAACCACGACTGCCTAGTCATGTTTTGAAAGCTTCACAACTTAGATAATTTTCACAATCAGATGATCTATACGTCCTATTTGGGGCCATTGTGTCCTTTTATGAGTTCTAACCAACATCCCCATTTGTGGCCAGAGATAAAAATTGATTTTGTGAGAGAAACTGTCTGATGCAATGGGTTTGAAAATGGTGGTAATGGTGTAACCGTGTAAAACTTTCTGGGGTTTTTTACTTGTCGCTCTCTCTCTCTCTCTCCCTCTCTGTCTCTCTCTCTCTCTCTCTCTTTGTGTACTAACTTTGTTATTGCCAATAAATACAGTATATAGTATGCAAAATCATTCTAATAAAATGTTACGCAAAAGAGGGCTGAGTAAATTTTTCCAAACAAAGACACCGAATAAACCTGACATCAAATACAACAATTTATTTATTTATTTTTTTTTTGGGGTGTGTCAAATATTTCTTCACGCTATCTCCTCACTTTTAAACATTTTGCCAAACCGCTTAACCCCACCAGCCCATCTCAGCCGACAACGTACACCTTGAACAGTTCGACCTTCGCAAACAATCACACTCACAACCTGGAGCAGCCAGTTAGCCTCATTTGCATGTCTTTGGACTGTGGGAGGAAACCGGTGTACCCCGAGGAAGCCCACACATGCACGGGAAGAAGAGAACATGCAAACCTCACGCAGAAACGCTCTCACCCGGGACTTGAACCCCGGACCTTTTCGCTGTGAGGCGGACGTGCTAACCGCTACGCCACCGTGCCGCCCCACGTTAAAATATTAAAACTTGCTGATGTTAAGTACCGCATGGTATCTTTTCAACAGGGTCTCTATTCATGCACTGCTTAAATTTTGTGTGTTAGTCAACTATATGGTACACTTTCTCACTCTCTCTCACTTATTTGCTCTAATTGGGTCGCGGGGAGGCTGGTGCCTATCTCAGCCGACACTGGGCGAAGGCAAGGTACACCCCAGACCATCACAGGGCAACACATACACACTTACACTCATCCCTGGGGGCAATTTTATATGGATACACAAGACTTCTAAACTGAAAGAAGCTAATAAAATTAATACTCCCCAAACTAATTAAAATGGGCTTTTTGTTTGTTTTACTTTTCCATTAGCCAGTGAGTTTTAATGGGGCCACAGAGCCAGATTAAGCACTCCCAGCTCTCAGCTACATATGATAAAAGCTTGATATCATCAGGGGGGTGTAGCATTTCCTAACTGACATCAAAAGAATCTAATTTGCATCTGACTTCCTGACATTTCTAAAGTCTGCATCTTCTACTCTTTCCAAGCGTGTTACCCAAATACAGTTAGATTCTTCATTAAGAAGTAAGAAGACTTTGCTTTGTTGTTGTTTGTTTGTTTGTTTGGTTTTTGATCATCAAACCTGAGCACTTCATTACTGCTTTTTGGTAAGTTTTTTCCCCCATTAAATTAAAGTGAGAAGTATAACTATATATATATAAAGTTATTTTATCATATAAGCAAGACAAATGTATAGTGTTTAATTGTAATTTTAATGAACTCATATTAAACTGTAAGTGATATTCAAGCAAAGAAACTGAGTACTGATATGTGACCCATCACAGTGAAGCAGGTATTAAGTTGGAAATGATTAATTTTGAGTTACTGGTAGCAATTTGTAGCTGATATCCTAAACTTTAAAATGATGCCAAATTTTCTAACATGATTAACTAGTTTTGAAGAAACTAACCAAAACCTGCTGGAATTTTTAGCCTTTTAAGCGTGCAACTTTGGAGAAATTCCCATTTAAATTCAACAAAGTATTTAATAATTTCCAACTTCATGCCCACTTCGCTGTGATGGGTTTTATATATATATCGATAAACATCAGTATGGAAGCCTGCAGTGGTTTCTCTTACTTCTGTCTCCTTCGAAGTCTTGTTTCCTCCAGAGATATTATAAATCAGTGGTTCTTAAACACAATGATCTGTGAGACATAACCAAGATGCTTTTTTTGTTTTGTTTTTTTATTATTTTACTTCAATGGTGGAAATCACAACTGATATACTGCTTCAATGAAATGCATTTAGTCCAAAACTTACAAAATCAAAAAACGAGAATATAAAAATACAAATAATATCAAATGTGATGTAATATGTTCTGTTGGTGGAAACTTGATAAATAAACTAATTAATTAATTTATTTATTTATGATTGTCCAAAATGTTTCATTATTTTTAATTAATTAATTAATTTGTTTATTTATTTTTGTTTGTTTGTTTGTTTGTTTATTCATTCATTTATTTGTTTGTTTGTTTATTTATTTAAATAGCTAACGGGTTCTGTCGAAGACCCTTTTAACTTAAAAAAAAAAAAAAAGATTCCCAAGTTCTGGACTCCCTCCACAAAAAAAAAAATCCTCTTTCTTATCATTAATGATATTTCCAGCTTTATTACTTAATGCCTTGATAAACAAGTCTGACTATAAATATGTATTATGTTATTATACATGTTCACAAAAGGAGCTCATGAATTATGATTATTAATACAGGAAATGAAAGGGTAGAGCAACCATTGTTCACCGATGTTTGCACGTCAGAAATAAAGATCTTTATTTGCATTGTGGTTTTTATATCAATCCATAAAAGCGTGGAGGAAGTGAACGGGTTAATGTTTGAGCTGCTCGTGTTGTACGTGAAGGCATCAGCATGACATAGTTTGATCATAAGGGTAACTGATTCTAAGATAATAAAAAGAAAAAAATTCAGTTTTCAACCTGATGCACCAGATAAGACTATTTCTACTGCTGTTCTCAGTGAATGTTTTCAGGGTTCATGCATAAACAAAGCAAGTAAACCAATACGACAGTGTTGTATTACGATAAATCTGTTAAGTGCAGAAATTCATTAATAAATATGCCTTGAGTCATTCCTTGTAAGTCTCATTAGACGAGCGGTACACTTTATTTACATTCATACAGTAGGTACCTGTGGCTTTGCAAACTCACCAATGGTGGAGAATCATCCAGATTCCTTCCACCCTTTGAACAAAGTCATAAAGTAATATATGACACCGTGTTTGCAATGAGTAGAAATGTGTTTACAACCACTATTACATTCTGAAGGAGAAGCATTACTAGAGCGCAAACCTCTGCCAAAGCAGCTCATTTCCCTCCTAACTTTCATTTCTGTTCAGCCCTTTCTGTTGATGGCGCCATTGGTATAGTTGGTTAGGGTGCTGGGCTCATGGGTTCAAATCCCCATTAGACCCCCTCTGTGCTAAGACTCCTGGGCAAGGTCTTAACCGCAAGTGTACCTCTGTCCACCCAGCAGTAAAAATGGGCACCAGTAACAGTACTGGGAAGGTAACCTGTGATGGACTAGCATTCCATACAGGAGGAGTTGAACTCCTAGTTACTTCACGCTAAGGAAGTAAAACCCCAAAAGACCTTATATTTCTGTTGATATACACATTTGCGTAGGTCTTATGTTGTAGTGTAATTTTTTTAATGTATTGTAGTCTTTACTTATGGAGTTGAATGCAAAATTGTTAAAATTGCCCTTTCCAGCAATGGTAAAGAATCCTTTAAAAAATGCCCAGTGATCCGGATCACCACCAAAATCGAATGGGGTCTTACTTAAGCCATACTACACCCCTCCAAAAAAATTCATCAAAATCCGTTCATAACTTTTAACATTAGGTTGCTAACAAACAAAAGAGACAAAAAACCCCAATATTCATTCACTGACTCATTTGCCGAATGTTCAATCCTACTAGGTTCATAGGGACATTGGAGTCTATCTCAGCCGTCACTGTGTGAAGCTGGGGTACATCATGAACAGCTCGCCAGTCCATTGCAGTGCCAGCACATACATACATCCGTTCACATTCATACCTAGGAGCAATTTGTAACCTCCAGTTAGCCTAATGTCAGAGGAAACTGGAGTACCCGCCAAGCCCAGAACTCAAACCCAGGACGTTTTTGCTGTGAGGCAGACGTGCTAACCACATCACCACCATAATGCCCTCAAAATTTATTACATATCATATATAATATATTAATTAATGATGTATGTAAACCAGATGATTGTAAAAATACATTTTTACGTCTGTCCATCTGTCCGTCCACGGCATTCTTGCGAACACGATAAGTCAAGGATGACCACACGATCACCTCATCTGACATCACCGCTCCAAGAAATTTCGAAGACAAAGGAGAATCATTTCGGTTAATAATCAGGTCATCAGGGCTAATTTTTTGAAAGCATGACTAAGGCAGATTACAGAGAGCCCCCACAACCGCCTCACAGCAAGAAGGTCGTGGGTTTGGGTCCCAGGCTCGGCGAGGGTGTTTATGTTTGGAGATTGTATGTTCTCCAGGGTTTCCGCTGGGTACTTCGGTTTCCTCCCACAGTCCAGCAACATGCACATAAGGCTGTTCTAAACTGCCCCTAGGTGAGAGTGTGAGTGTGAATGGTTTTGTGTGTGTGTGTGTGTGTGTGTGTGTGTGAGATCCACTGTTCACATGATCATAAATGCTCAGTGATGTTAACACTCAGACTGTACATAATAAAATCCTGCGAGTCTGATCTCGAGTCTGAATAAACACACTGATCCACAAGACAGTTCACACACACACACACACACACACACACACACACACACCCACTCCTAACCAAACACACGGAATTATTTACCATCACGGGACGGATGGGTTTCTTCTTAAATAATACCGGATGCGCAGTCTGCACTCAACTTTTCCTGAGTTTTTCCTGCGGACAAGATTAGACAGACTGAAAGACAGACACACACACACACACACACACACACACACACACACAGATAGATAGAAAGGCATGTGTACAGACAGAGAGACAAATAAACAGAATAAGAAGGAGATAGAAGACAGGCATGAAGACAGACAGACAGATAAAAAGCCAGCCAGATGTCGGGTTGCCCCCCCCCCCCGGTATGATTTGATGTCCACTCTGTCCCGGAGCCAATCCCGAGTGACGCGCGCAGCAGGGTGTCCCGGTATAAAGTCCGCGCGCTGCTTAACGCAGCCGCTCAGATGCAACGCGGTTCCTGCATCGCCAAAACCTAATAATAAAAACGGAAGAACGCCGGGTTCGCGCGCGTGCCCACTTAACGTCCCGGATCATGCTTCTCGTCGTGTTCCTGGTCAGTGTGTTGAGTGTCCTGGGACCGGAGGGTCAGAGCCCGAGCCCCTCGGTGACCGAGGAGAACGGGCAGTGCTCGGCCGCGTGCGAGTCCCGACAGCAGAGTAAACTGCTGCGGCTTCACTCCATCCGCTCGCAGATCCTGAGCGCGCTGCGCCTCGAGCGCGCGCCGAACCTCACCCGGGACGCGGCGCGGCAGCTCGTGCCCAGAGCGCCGCCGCTGCTCGAGCTGCTCAGCCGCTACGAGAGGCACAACGGCAGCACGAGCGAGGATTACGGAGAGGCGGAGGAGCGCGAGGAGGCCAGCACCGAGACCATCATCACCATGGCGACGGAATGTAAGCGCATATTCTAGCCCTTCATATAAACCGAATACATCAGTGCCTGCAGCGGCGCTGAGTCAGATAAGTTTAAGTGCTGCAGCCATAGAGCAATGGAATGAGTAATGGAAGCTCGTGGTCGCTGGTTAGCAGCAGGCAGACATTGCAGAAATGGAAACTGCAAAAGAAAGTCCATGCGCAGTTCTTCCACTAAATCTGATTTTCCCGTTCTAGCACAAGGCGCATCTCAGGCCAACCCCATGCCACGGTGCTGCCTGTTCTCGCTCAGCCCCAAGATTTTGCCAGACAACATCATGAAGGCCCAGCTGTGGATCCACCTGCGCCTGGGCAAAGAGGCCACGACCGTCTTCATGCAGGTCTCACGCTTGCAACTGCCCTTCCACAGCAACCCTCGACCCAAAACCATCTCTCTGAAGATCGACGCCGACGCCCAGACCAACCCGTGGCAAAGTGTCGACATGAAGCAGCTGCTGCAGTCATGGCTCAAGCAGCCCGAGAGCAACTTCGGCATCGAGATCAAGGCCTACGACAGCCAGGGGAAAGACTTGGCCGTGACCTCTGCTGAGTCGGGGGAGGAGGGGCTCGTAAGCGCTTTTAATCAGAATCAGAGGCATCAGAGTCAGAATACTTTATTAAAAGATAAAAAGATTCTAAAATTAGAGATTCCAAATATCTACATAAACAAATACAGAATGAACTCTATCACTGAGTAATATGTATGTACAGTATTATTATATTATTATAAATAGAATGTAAGTGTAAAACACCTCCATTAAAATGATCAGTATGTACATTTAAACTAGCACCACCACTGATGTTAACTTTAATTTGAAAATTAGCTAGCTTTAATCAAAATTAGTTCGCTAGCTGTATATACAAAGAGCTAACTATAATTATTTTGCCAGTCTGTTGTCATGCGGTATCTCCCGAGCTTGAACCCGTGGTAGTATTTACAACTCTCTGATCCCCACCGCCACAGCACTACAGTACCAATGTTTAGATTACACACAGCTACTTATAGAGATGCAGAACCAATCTCTGGCGAATTTCTTTAGGTCGGGGTAGTGTAAGGACACGGCATCCCCAAAGCAGGTGGGCTGTGCGGGTGGTTCCTGTACAGTTAAAAGTGAGGCAATCAGAACCATACACAGAAATCAGGATCGTTGGTACTGGACAACTGTTTGGACACAACTGATTCTGAGGTCCAATCACTGGGATTTCCTGTTTCGCCTCATCATAACTCATTACCTTTATACTAATTAGCCGCGAACAGCTATAAGTGGTGATGTCCTAGTCGTAGATTAGCCAATCAGGGTCTGTGACTGCTCATATCCACTGGTATGGATAGAATAATAGATATTATTAATTCAAGAGATTTTCTTGTTTCTGAGTGATGGAAAGGCTTCAAATAATTCTTGGTATTGCATTATTGCCATGGAATAAATGAAATATCACAATGTTGCCATCGAATAACTTGAATGATTATTGCATTACTGGCATGCACAACATAGTGACATGACTGTCTACTTTGAAAATATTATAAATGAATAATAAAACAATAATAGAATATTTGAGCCACTGCAGTATAATACGGATTAAGTCACAAGGTCGTGTTTTGAGTAAAAGCCAAAGTAAGTTGAAAATGGCGTACCTGGAAGAAAATGCGATATCGCCAAAAATTCATCCTCCAAATCTTCAACATGACCAAGTTCAAATATCCATAAACACAATCTATCCATGATAAAATACTTGTGTAAGAAAGGGTTCCATGTCCACGTTGATGCAAAACAGTAGAAATATCCACTTATTTTACTGATTTTCAGAGGGCTTTTGTGGTTGCTCAGGGTATTTCCTTATGATCCAGATTCACTACCAGAATCCTCTCCCTACTTACAGAATCCCAGAAGGATTCCCCCAAATCATATAACGCTAAACCAATGAGAAGAATCAAAACACACATGACTCGGTGTAAATACAACTCATCTGTTGCTAGGAAGACGCTAGTACGATGGTGCTGATTGGTGGAGAGCCGGATTCATTTAGTGTTTGGATGTTTGGGAGTTTACTGAACTGTAATTACTATTTACTCTAAAGTAGCATTTCCTGATTAGCGACATACAAAGTGATGTAACTCAGTCCATTTTCATGCTATAATCATGTTTTATACCTCATCTTAAAGCAGATTACATTCTCTTTCCAAATATATCAATATCTCAGTATATGATAAGTATCTTACATTTACTACTTAATCCCTATTATACTGGAGCAGGTCACAATTAGCTTTCACATGATAGAGAATTATTTGGTCTCAGAGGTATAGTACTCTATGTATCATACTTCACCTCGTTCTGTAGTTGTTTATTACCTCAAATGGATAATGAATGAATCAAAATGGCAGTCAAGCACGGTCTGTGGCAGTCACTGATTCTGAAACCTTAGAAATTCAACAAAAGGCCTTCCCAAAAAATATAAAGAAAGCTACGCAAAATGGCCTTCACATTTTTAAAAAGAAAAAAAAAACACTTTCTGCAAACTTTAGGTTTTAAAGATGCCTTGAAGCACGAGTGAGCATTATGATGGAGCAGGTGGCGTGATAATTTTCATGCTTTAAAACAGAAAAATAAACCATGAAAATCTCATTTTAGTTTGTTACGTTTATGTATAGTATATACAAAATTTCTGAATAAGTTTAAAATAGATATGAAGCACGCTCAGGCTCGGTGGGTGTCGCTGCATTCAATAGTTTCCTTGACATTCGGGGACTATTCAGCAACATCCAGCTTGCATTTGGTGAATAATTGTTTGTTATGGAATTAATAAAGTATAAATTCTATACACTTAAGAATAACAGAATCTCTTTCTCCTCCTGCATCTGTTTTTAAAGCAACCTTTTCTAGAGGTCAAAATCACAGAGGTGCCGAAGCGTTCCAGAAGAGAATCCGGACTCGACTGCAATGAACGCTCCTCAGAATCCCGCTGCTGCCGTTACCCGCTCACCGTAGACTTCGAGGACTTCGGCTGGGACTGGATCATTGCGCCCAAACGCTACAAGGCCAACTACTGCTCTGGTGAGTGTGAGCAGGTACACCTGCAGAAGTTCCCGCACACGCACCTGGTGAACAAGGCGAACCCGCGGGGTACGGCTGGGCCCTGCTGCACTCCCACCAAGATGTCCCCCATCAACATGCTGTACTTCAACCACCGAGAGCAGATCATCTACGGGAAGATCCCTTCCATGGTGGTGGATCTCTGCGGCTGTTCCTGAGAGTCACCCTTGTGCAGAGGTTCCTGTTTCTCTGTCACTCTGAATTAAAAAACCCTTCCGATAGAAAGCATGGCTTCATTGGGATCATAGAGGAATTCTGCTTCATCCCTGGCACTGTATCACTGATCTGCTTCTCAACACATTTACCTTCTCTCTGTTCATAGCAAACATTTATTGTTGTGGAATATCCACCAATCAAGCTAGTTCCTTCCTCACTTATGAATATTATTTACTCTATAAACAGTCGTTTGCTCACTTTTCCTCTCTTTTGAAGTTAATAAGAAAAAAAATGCAGCTTGTCATGGTACAGCGAAACCGTAAAGAAGCGTAAACTCTTGTACTCTGAAGATGTCAGAAACTGACTGTTACAAAGTGCGAACACTGGAGACTCCTTCCACACGTTAGTGTTAATAAAGGTCTCCTTACTTTTAAAAAACTTCACCGTATCAACAATTTAAAATCTGTGGAACAACTGTTGCCAAGTTCCTGTGAATGAGACGTCACCATAGAAACGACTACTTCTACAGTTGTTTGATTCTCGAACATCAGATTTTTAGAGTTTTTCGATCATCTCGAATTTTTGAGTAGGAATTCCGAACTGAGGAGGCGTTTTCTTTGGTCTGTATAGTCGGAAGTTGGAAATTGCTAAACATTTTAAAAGTTATAAGTATTAGCTGAATGCAGTATTAAAACTTGGAGATTCTAAAACATTATCAGCAGCATTGAAACAAGAAAAAATTCAAACGAAAACTATAGATGCGGTGTGCACATAAAATAATGTTCGCTACATTAATGCGCTTTAAACAACTTTATATAGTTGAGGCAGAATTTTTACGAGTTAAGGTGACACAATACCACCTAAATATTTAATGCTATATCTGCGCTATAATTAGTAGCATAACAAGTGGTCATTCCAGTGTTATTCCAATCATAAGTACAGCATTAGAGTGGATATGATTTAATATATGAATTTTTTTTTATTATTGAGAGTGGTCGAGTAAAGCCTCTAGCCGGTTGTTGATGTGAACTGAATTGTTTTATAACCTAAAAGCACTCTGTCCTGCGCTAACCCTGACAAAACGTCCCCACTGACCCTGCCTGGGGCTATGTGGAGCGGATCACCACTCTTTAGAGAAATAAACAAATGCCGGGATCCTGCCGGGATGTTAGAACAGCGATTCCCTGCCCTCAGCTTGAGGACAGCAAGAGTACAGGCAGATGGTCCTGATCTTCACTCTGTTAAAGTCATACTGCACCAAAAATGAGTTTGATTAATAACTTTACTTGTTGTTGGCAAAGATCACATAGATACTGCTACTAATGAACAGAGTTAGAAATATTGGCACAATCTCAAGTGCTAACTAAGATCTGTAGAGAAGACCTGAAACTATTAGTACCGTTCCATTCTTTATTAGCAGTGTTAGCATCTTTGGCGATGCACAGTTAGCATCCTGTCAGCTAAATGATTTTTGAATGAATTTGTCTCGGAAAAGTTAGCATTTTAAAAGGCTTAAAACATTCAGACATGTCTAATATTACAAAAAAATGTCAAGTTAGCATAGCACAATTACAACATAATAATGGCGACCTATTTAGATATGACTGTGATTAAACATTTTAGCATCAGAGTAAGAAATGAATCTAAAATGGCTTATAATGAAAAAAATATAAGGGTAGCACTGGATTTATTTCACTTTTGTAGAGAATAAACTCATTATCAGCAGCATGTTCGGGAATAACTATCCTTTTCATTCAGCCGAAGAAAGCTCTCAAGAGTAAAAACAGCTAATAGCAAAAAAAGAAAGGTGTGTGTCTGTGTGTGTGTGTGTGTGTGAGAGAGAGAGAGAGAGAGAGAGAGAGAGAGAGAGAGACTTCAGTACTCATTAGCAAAGCTTGCATTTTGAGGAACAATTCTACTGAAAGAAAGCTGAGAGAAAGTGTAATAGTTAGCATAGTTAGCATTACCTTTAGCATTCATGTAGCACCCTTGTTTATTAACTCATATCAGATGCTAAGCAGTGAGTTATTCATAGTTTATAAACGATAAGCCAGGCTGTGTGATGTCCTGATATTTTCTTGGTTAAAAAAATGGTCCATAGTTCACACAGCTAATGGTAAATGAAAAGAGTTAGCACGGCTCAACAATAATAACTTTTCCTTCATAATTAGCAGTCTTGGTCATTTTTAGAGGAATTTGTTCTTCAGAAAGTTGAATTTTGCAGCTTCTTTACCTCTGCTTTATTTACTAAGCAGACACAGTTAGCGGTTAAACTTCATAGTGATGACACTTTAGCGGATAAGCAATAAGGGATCATGTGGTCTGATAAAGATGTTTTGTCAAAGAAAGTCATGAACAAAAATGTTCATGAAGTAATTAAGAGTGAATAAAAAGCGCTGACAGTCAGTGTCGGTTCATTATTAGCATTGCCAGCAGCAGCTCTAACTGTCTTGAAATGTGCAGTTTTAGGCTGACTCAGCAAACACACCACGGCTCAGCTGTTTAAGGGTTATTTCTTTTTGATGCACAGCTCGCACAGGTAAAAAGTTTTAGCAGATTTGAGTGAATTTTTATTATATAAATGCTTCCAAGCTGGGTGGCACGGTGGTGTAGTGGTCAGCACGTCCGCCTCACAGCAAGAAGGCCTGGGTTCGATTCCCAGCTCGGGTGTTTCTGTGTGGAGTTTGAATGTTCTCCCCGTGCTTGCGTGGGTTTCCTCTGGGTACTTCGGTTTTCTCCCACAGTCCAAAAACATGCACAATAGGCTGATTGGCTGTTCCAAATCGCCCCTAGGTGTGAGTGTGAATGGTTGTGTGCGTGTTGGCCCTGCGATGGCCTGGTGAGCTGTCCAGTGTGTACCCCGCCCTCACCCAGAGTTGGCTGAGATGGGCGCCAGCCTCCCCGCGACCTTGATTAGCTTTAAGCGCTTCAGAAAAGGAATGAATGATAAATGCTTCCAAACTTGTTATCCATCATATAACTTGCTGTCTTTCGCACATAAGGTCACCGAAATCCAGTCGCTTTTTGTAAACTGAGCTTTTTTGTAAAAACTCCACGTGTTATTATTATTATTAATGTTAGCATTCTTAGGAAAGAGATGTTCCGAATCTGTGTTCTAACACTGCTAATAATAAAATAGTGGAAATGTTAAAATGTTAGCATTATTTACAGAACCCAGTTTATACTGCAAAAACCTATGATTCAGTGAGGAACTGTTACAATGCTAACTTCTCTGTACAAAGCGAAATTAACCGTTAGCATTTTTAATATAGAGCATTCGCATTAAGAAGCTGCGTTCTTCTCTAACTCTCTACAGTGCAATGGTTCATGGAATGTGTTCATAATAGTTCACACTGTGATGTCTGTACACTTATACACTTATACCCATGTCAATAGATCAAAACCGATCATATAATTTTCCATATTTTAACTTGCTCAAATAAACCATGTTATTTAACTGTAATTCCAAAAGTCACTCTCAGATTGCACAGAAGTAAAACACTGCTGTTTTCTGAAATGGTCTGATTTTATGACTTTAGTAGGCCCCTGTCAGTAGGTCAGAGTGAGAAAACGGGAAATGCTATTTTCATCCAGATCACAGATGAGCAGATGTTTGGCAATCTTCCGATTCTGAAAAAAAAAAAGTAAATAAAAAAAAAAAACCTAAACTAAAGAGTCAGTGATCTTCTCTACTGGAGACATTCCCCCTGTTTCTTTCTCCTCATCTGATCACGAATACATTGAGGATATAGAAAGCAATATCAGTAACATTCCCATCTGTTCATTCCCACCAGGAAAACGTTTAGCTTGTCTACAACGTGAGAGAAATTATCTTATGGACCTGAAACCGATTGTGTGAGTGTGTCATGTTGAGTTGCCATGTTGAGTTGTGTTTATGTTTGAGTTATATTGTGCTGTGTTGAGTAATAACAAGTTGAGTTGTGTTGTGTTTGAGTCTTTTTGTTTCCTTTTTGAATGTCAGTGAATGTGAATCTTGGATGATGGTCATCTCTGTATGTGGAAATAGAACATTGGTCATTAAATGAATGTACTTACACCAATATCTTATTATTTTAGTCATTTTTTTCCTTCTGTAAACAAATAAGTAATATTATAAACAAAAACACAAGCGAGAAACTGTGGACTGAACACTAAAGAGGTAGAAGCCATGGATCTTCTTTTGAAAAAACAAAACAAAAAAATGATGGTATTTAACAGATGTGTTAAATGTTATGTCAGTCAAAAATTTTGCCACGAGCATCGCCAACACAAATCCACAAAGTTACCTCAAGATCATCACGAATCCACCAAGTTACCTCAGGATCATCACGAATCCACCAAGTTACCTCAGGATCATCACAAATCCACAAAGTTACCTCAAGATCATCACGAATCCACCAAGTTACCTCAGGATCATCACAAATCCACCAACTTACCTCAGGATCATCACAAATCCACAAAGTTACCTCAAGATCATCACGAATCCACCAAGTTACCTCAGGATCATCACGAATCCACCAAGTTACCTCAGGATCATCATGAATCCACCAACTTACCTCAGGATCATCACGAATCCACCAAGTTACCTCAGGATCATCACGAATCCACCAACTTACCTCAGGATCATCACAAATCCACCAACTTACCTCAGGATCATCACAAATCCACCAACTTACC
>JBCNYH010000014.1:595104-608418 GCA_039654325.1 Tandanus tandanus
AACTGCACGAACATATAGAACCACACGAACATATAGAACCGCACGAACATATAGAACCGCACGAACATATAGAACCGCACGAACATATAGAACCGCACGAACATATAGAACCGCACAAACATATAGAACCGCACAAAGCAGAGTGTAAAATAAATCATTATTGTGGCGTATAGAACCGTACAAACATATAGAACCGTACAAACATATAGAACCATACAAACATATAGAACCGCACAAACATATAGAACACAGAGATAGAACCGTACGAACATATAGAACCGCACGAACATATAGAACACAGAGATAGAACCGTACAAACATATAGAACTGCATGAAAATATAGAACCGCACGAACATATAGAACCGCACGAACATATAGAACCGCACAAACATATAGAACCGCACAAAGCAGAGTGTAAAATAAATCATTATTGTGGCGTATAGAACCGTACAAACATATAGAACCGTACAAACATATAGAACCGAACAAACATATAGAACCGTACAAACATATAGAACCACACGAACATATAGAACCGTACAAACATATAGAACCGTACGAACATATAGAACCGCACGAACATATAGAACCGTACAAACATATAGAACCGTACAAACATATAGAACCGCACAAACATATAGAACCGCACAAACATATAGAACCGCACAAACATATAGAACCGCACAAACATATAGAACCGTACAAAGCAGAGTGTAAAATAAATCAGACGAGAAAATAAACTTCAGTCTCCAGCAGCTTGGAGTTTAATCACCTTTAGTACAGACTGGGTTCCTGACACCAGATAACACAGACAGTCATGTTCACTTGTTACCGATACACATTATCATGGGTCTAGCCGTGCTTTTGGGAGATAGAATATGTTAAACCTGTTAGAATCATTGTACATATTACATCAGAACCTGGAAAGGGAGATTTTTATGCTTTTTATTCTGAAAACCCTGAAAATAAATTATTACATAATTGCTGTGCAAACCTCAGCACCTGCTCTACAAGAATTATTTCAGACCCTGTAAGTAGTGCTGGGGATGCCATCCCACCACCCCAGACATATATTGACAGAAATTACTGAGAGTTTCCCCGAGTGTTCCACCAATATTTAAGATTCACCACATCCAGGATAATAAAGTGTCTATAATATGACTGGCAAGAATTCTGGACCAGAAGTCCATGTTCCAAAAGATTTAATACACTTTTGCTTAGGCCATGGCTTAATACGTTTTGTTTTAAATCGTGGTCTATCTATGTTTGTTTCTGGTTAAAATATGGAAATTTTGTTCTTTTTTCTACTATTTATAAGTTGTGCATGCATTAATTTTTTTTTCATGTGTGTTGGATATTTTTAAAGTTGTACCCTGATTTGAGAAATTAGATCAAGATTTGATTTGTTTTGCTTTTACAGAGGAGCTAAATGGAACAATATCCAGAGAGGAGCTGAATCGTGAGAAACTCTACATCAAAGCCATGTTTATGAAACTCAACGATATGAGAGGGGTGAGAAGGAACACCAAATGTAGTGGGATACAACACTGTGCTATTAAATCAGGGTAACTGGGGACACCTCATATAACTACAGCTGAAAATTGTTTAACTAGCAACAATTGTATCTGTGTGTGTGTTTGTGTGTGTCTAGGGAGTGGTGGGGCAATTGTCAGAAGTGCTGAACCTGGTGGAGCAGCTGGAGTACGAGCTGCTTACTGTAGAGCTGTCCGAATGGAAACGACGCCAGCAGATGTCGTGCATCGGCGGACTCACCAATGTCTGCCTCGATCAGCTCCAGAACTGGTAAGACGTCAGGTTTTCCCAAAGCATCACGCTCAGGTATTCTAGAGTATTCCCAACACACATAACAGGGATTACTAATTACTCCCAACACATTGTAATCCTAATCCACTTGACACACATATTCTCAATTATTACCAGCACAATTGTGTCCAGTGTTCAGGTAACCCCAGACCATCTGGGCCAGGTATTCTCAGTTATTCCCCAATACAGTTGAGGTGCTTGTGTATTGCCAGAATATCTGAGCCATGTTTCCAGGTATGCCCAACAGAATCAAGCCAGGTATTCATGCATTCTGAAAAAAGGGAGCAAGGTATCCAGGTATTCCCAACACATTCAAATGTTCCCAACACATTGAAACCTGACACGCAACTGTACTGAACACACCTGAACCTGGTTTTCACTTGTTCTGGAAACTACTGAGGCAGGTATTCAAGTGTCACTCCTGTGTCGCTGTTCTCAAAGTGCCAGGAATACTTATCCAGGTGTTCTCAACCCACCTAAGCGAGGTATCTAGGTACCTTTAATACACCCGGGTTTGGCCTTCTGGTTATTCAGATGTTTTCCACCACACCTGAGGTAGGAACTCCGCACCGAGATGGGTATTCAGATGTACCAGGGCAGGTTCTACAGGTGTTCCCAGTGCACCTGAGCCAGATATTCTTCAACTAGCACACCCTTTTCAGACGTGATTAGTAAAAATATATCAGTTACGTCTCTTACTTTTGTTCAGGAAGCAGTGTTTATAGTCTTTAAGCAGATTCTACCAATTATGCAACAACCTTTTTACACAATGTTGGAGGAAGTTACTCACCTCCTGGCTTGTAATAACAGGAACCCTCTTTTGAATGGATTATTAAAGTGATACAGTGCTCATCTAGACACTAATATAAAGACTCAACAGTATAATTGTTAATACTCACATACAATAACGGAAAGTTCTCTCTATTTGTGTGCAGGTTCACAGCATTGGGCGAGTGTCTACTGCAGGTTCATCAGCAGCTGAAGAAGCTTTTGGAGCTGGAGCAAAAGTATTCGTACCCCCAGGACCCCATCACCTTGAGCCGGGGCTCACTGGAGGAGCGTGCTCTCACACAACTTAAAACTCTGATCACCAAGTGAGATAATATCACTGTCTATCTATCTCTGTGTTTATCTACTCACACATAAACACTGCACTACTCATTCGTAGGTGGATCCAGGTACCTCCTATGAGTCAGGTATCCAGTGTCCCAGCGCACATGAAATTAATATTGAGGTGTTCCCAAAGCAGCTGAGCTGGGTACACGGGTCACATCTGAGCCAATTAAGCTGGTATTTCTAACACAACTGTTCCTGTGTTCCTAATGCACCATAGTCAGGTATCCAGGTGTTTCTGAAGCACCTCAGTCAGGTGTCTCCAGTACACTAGAGCTAGGTATCGGTGATTCAACTGAGCTTGGTATCCAGGTATACCCAACACACCTGAGCCAAGTATAAAGCTTATTCCAGTGCACCTCTGATTGCCATGACGGTGCCCCAAAACACTTTTATAACACAGTTATTTCCCAAAGTACCTGAGCCAGTTATCCAGTTGTTTCTGAAGCACCTCGGCCGGGTATCCAGGTGTTTCCAAATCAATTGTGCAAAGTATCCAGGTTTTCCTGGCACACTTTCGCCAGGTGTTCCCAGTGCACCCGAGCCAGTTATCCAGGTGTTTCCAACACACCCGAGCCAGTTATCCAGGTGTTTCCAACACACCTGTCCAGTAATCCAAGTGTCCTCAATTAACCTGAGCCAGTTATCCAGGTGTTCCCAGCTCACCCAAGCCAGTAATCCAGGTGATCCCAACTCAACTGAGCCAGTTATCCAGGTGTTTCCACACATTTGAGCCAGTAATCCAGGTATTCCCAAAGAAAAAAAAAAAAATCAAGCTTTTCAAAATGTAATATTAGATATACACGTCACAGAAATGGCTGTAATTCCACCCTATTCATATTAAGTGACTGCACACACTACAGGTTACAAACTGTACATGTTGTGGTGTACTCTGAGGGGGTGTATTTGTGTGCGTGTGTGTGTGTGTTTAAGCTCGATGGTTGTAGAGAGACAGCCGTGTATGCCAACACAACTGCAGAGGCCACTGGTACTGAAGACTGGTGTACTGTTTACCCTCAAAGTCCGGTATAAAAACACACACACTCAACTATAACATTCCAGAAATCACTGTATGCCTCAAAAGCTGTTTTAAATTTAAAACTAAAGCAACAGGCGTCTCCTGATGACCAGGCTGTAATGTTTCTCTGTGCTGTTCTACAGATTGCTGGTGAAACTTCAGGAATTTAACCACACGGTTCGAGTTAAAGTGCATTTGGATAAGTAAGTCCAAGATTAAACAGAAAAATTAGTTTGGGATGATTTATATTCTGGTGTGATCTGCTGTATAAAGCTGTGCACTATTTTAAGGCCCGAATAATTCTGACGCTCTATTGTGATCAGGCTGCGTCTGCGCGTCCCCATTAATGTTCAGGCTGTAAATTTGTGTAGGGTGGTAAGGCGGCATGTAGCGGGACAACATTACATCACTGTGACCTTGACCTTTGACCCCACTAAAAAGAAAACGCTTATCCAGGCCCATGTATCCAATATGCTTACCCTCACATATACCAAACTAGGTACACTTTTACATCTTGGGAAGTGGGAGTGTTGCATACCAACATTACGTCACTGTGACCTTGACCCCCACTTAAAATATAAAGTTGGTCTGGGCCATATTTCTTATATGCTTACATTCACATATACCAAACTGGGTATACTTGACCTTACTTAAAACAAAAAAGCTTGTTCAGAACATATTTCTTATTTGATTGACCTTACACATACAACATCTGGTATGACCAGGTCACCCACTTCGAGGTCAAATGTCAGATTACCTTTGGTGAGTTGAAAGATATGGCCCAACAAGGGTTAATTTCATCTTTTACGTTTATCCCCCACCTTGACCTTGAAGCAAATGACCAGACCTATAGAAAGACAGTGTCGAGTTCATGCAGTGTCTTCAAAATTCTGGTTTACATATTTTGTGTCCGTGTACTTCAGCAGTTGCCATCACAGTGGTGTCTAGTTTGACCTATTTACTTAATCGCATTGATTGTACATGACTGTTTTTGTTTCCACAGAGATGTGACGGAGAAAAGGAAAGGGTAAGATCACTTATTTTACAAAAATCTTTCTGTAGAATCATAAACACATCCAGGTTTATTTAAAATTTGTCTGTATAAAGTATTAGTTTTTTCCAGGCTCTCTTTCCTATGATATATACATATACATAGACACTGACCTGTTGGTTGTTTGATATGTTGCCGTTCTGAATTTGTGTGCAGTTTCCGGAAGTTCAACATCCTCGGGACGAACATGAAGGTGATGAACATGGAGGAGTCGATTGGGATGGCTGCTGAATTCCGACACCTGGTAAAGAATGAAACACTACATACGCTATTCATCTCACAATTTCAGCACATACACTAATGTTAAATGTTTTTTTCTTTTTTACTAAAACAGCAACTGAAAGAGCAGAAGGTAGCAGGAAACAGAACAAATGAGGTAATGGTTCACATTAATAAATGAAACTCGTTCACTAAAATAAAAACACAACTCAGACTAAAACTAGCCACACATACTGAAAAGATTTGCAAGATGTGTGTATGTGTCTGTGTGTGTGTGTGTGTGTGTGTGTGTGTGTGTGTGTGTGTGTGTGTGTGTGTGTCTCTTTCAGGGTCCACTGATTGTCACTGAAGAGCTCCACTCCTTCACATTCGAGGCAGAACTCTGCTGGTCAGGACTAGTCATAAACTTTGAGGTGAGGAATAAAGTTTAGACACAGTATGTTCATAACCCAGAACCAATAAATAAATAATATCCTGAGAGTTTCAGAGCCTTTAGTAAAACACACACAGTGCCTCATCTTTTAAAAATGTGAACTAACAATTTTGCACCAAAATAAAGCATTTAATGTGTTTTTCTAAATGATCTGTACCAAAAGTTAACAAAAGAGGGCTTCCCATCAGGGTACCATTACTGTAACATGAGATGCTGAGAGGGGCGGCATGATGGTGTGCTGGTTAGGAAGAAGGTCCTGGGTTCAAGTCCCAGGCTCGGCAAGGGCGTTTCTGTGTGGCATTTGTATGTTCTTCCTGTGCTTGCATGGGTTTCCTCCGGGTACTTTGGTTTCCTCCCACAGTCCATCACATGCACATTAGGCTAATTGGCTGTTCCAGATTGCTGCTAGGTGTGAGTGTTGGTGTGAATGGTTGTGTGTGTGTGTGTGTGTGTGTTGCCCTTCGGTGAACTGGTGAACTGTTTAGGGTGTCTTCACCTAAGGTCGGCTGAGATAGGCTCCAGCCTCCCCGTGACCCTAGTAGGAATAAGTGGTTCAGAATGAATGAATGAAATGCGAATAATTTTTTTTTTATGTCATATTTCTAGTATTCATTATTAATAAGCTTTAATGATATTTTGAAAAAAAATCTATCCTGGTGAAATATTTATTTCAAAGATTTTATGCTGGATAAAAAAATTCCTGGTTTGTAATCAGCACCCGCCCCTGAAAATTACCCCTGCATAAAAAAAATTTTTTTTCTTCGAAAAACCACGCTCAAAACCTGGGAAAACGCCTCAGACAATGTAGAAACCACACAGAAGGTGATTGGGTGTTAAATGGTGTGATTGTGATCGTGAGATGGTTTAGTTCTGTTTGAAATAGTTCTATTTAATAAAGATTTCTGGAAGTGCAAGGCTGCTGTTCTGTAGAGAATTGTTCAGAGTTTCAGAGTTTAATGTAAATGTAAAAGACTGTTCATCTAGGGTGGATTGTATAGCTTCAGTCACTTTACCTACATTTAGCTTCAAACGCTTTTGGACTTCAACAGTCCCTTCATTTCTCTATTAAAAAAAAATGTACCATGTTTTTTCAAAAGATTCTGATGAGAAACTGGGAATTTTTGGTAAAATGGAAATTGAAATTCTGAGGTAAAGAATAAAAAAAGCCATGTTCTCATTGTAATTCCACACTACAGAGGGTATGTGGGGTTTTCACAACAATTTGAATATTTTTCTGAGGTAAAAACTTTATTTTTACCTTTCTTTTTTCTGAGGTAATTTTCTCATTTCTGGTATCTTTTCTCCTCGTAATTTGAAGCTAACTACTCCACTCCCACAGTTGCGTGCGCTGTGTGTCGCTCGCCACGAGTCGGATCTTTGAGTCGGTTCTTCTAATTGAACACTTTTTCTTCTTGTAGATATAATTATTAATGATCTTACTCTTTCACTGTGCTTTATCAAAATGCCGGAATGTAAACTTTATCCACCTTCAAGCTGTTTGTTAGTTTGAATTCATGTTGTTCACGTTAAATGACTAAAAAAGAAAACAAGTTATTTTATCTTCCATCCAAACCCCGCATTTGTGTCATCTTTATGTGAAACATGTGGCGTCACTCTTGTACGTCATTATTTGTTAGAAAATTGCATAATGATGAATTAAAACCATGACAAACTTTTATCTAATTTTGAACAAACTGTGGTGGCATGGTGGTGCAGTTCACCTCACAGCAAGAAGGTCCTGGGTTCGATTCCCGGGCTCGGCGAGGGCGTTTCTGTGTGGAGTTTACATGTTCTCCCCATGCTTGCGTGGGTTTCCTCCGGGTACTCCCGTTTCCTCCCACAGTCCAAAAACATGCACAGTAGGCTGATTGGCTGTTCCAAATCAGCCCTAGGTGTGAGTGGGAATGGTTGTATGTGTGTTTTGGCCCTGCGATGGCCTGGCGAGCTGTCCAGGGTGTACCCCGCCCTTACCCAGAGTCGGCTGAGATGGGCGCCAGCCTCCCCGCGACCCTAATTAGAATTAAGCGGTTTAGAAAATGAATGAATGAATGTACAAACTGCCAGTGGTCCGATTCGGAGGTGATAGAGTCGACTCCTTTTAATGAGCCGAACAAAAAAATGAACTGCTGCTGCTCCTGTTCTCTCCACGCGTGCAGTTAAAACCGAACACTTCCTTCTAGTGGACAGATAAAGAAATATCACTAAAGTACACAACGTGTTATCACTCACTCACTCACCTATTGGCCAAACCGCTTAATCCTATTAGGGTCGCGGCGAGGCTGGTGTCTGTCTCAGACAACATTGGGCGAAGGCGGGGTACACCCTAAACATCTCGCCAGACCATCGCAAGGCAGCACAAATCCGACCATTCACATACACACATCACACCTATGGTCAACTTGGAACAGGCAGTTAGCCTAATGTGCATGTCTTTGGACTGTGGGAGGAAACCAGAGTACCCAGAGGAAACTCACGCAAGCAGCGGGAGAACATGCAAACTGCACACAGAAACGCCTGAGCCTGGGACTCAAACCCAGGACCTTCTTGCTGTGAGGTGGACGTGCTAACCACTACACCACTGTGCCATCCACGGTGTTATTGACTGATGAAAAATATTTCTATATTTAATCAATAATATTTTAAAAAGTTTGCTTTAATTGACCAGTACTTTTATAATTATTTGGGCATTTGCATACCTTACTAGTAATTCTAACATGCTGTTTTGTCATGACCTCACATGTGGGCTTGTTATTTTATTAGAATTTTTTATTTTTTTATTTTTTTTTGCATCATGATATTTTTTAATGTTTACTCATGTCGCAGCAACATTATTTTTCTATAAATAAATTCATGATTCAGTAACTTGATCATGTGATTCTCTCATGCCAGACATCATCTCTACCTATTGTGGTGATCTCCAATGTTAGCCAGCTGCCATGTGGTTGGGCCTCCATCATGTGGTACAACATGTTGACCTCTGACCCCAAGGTAGACCATGACCCCAGAATTCTTCCTCCATGCAATGCCTGAAATGAATTTTGAGAAGTGAATTCTTTCAAACGTCTTTTCTTTCTTGCAGAATCTTTCGTTCTTCGTGAACCCACCCTCGGTGAGCTGGGGTCAGCTGTCTGAGGTGCTGAGCTGGCAGTTCTCCTCCATCACCAAGCGAGGGCTGAACACTGAGCAGCTGAGCATGCTGGGACACAAACTGCTAGGTGAGCGCTGTGTATGGAATAAGACGGACGGACAGATTAAGATTCCTCCCTCTCATGCTCATAGAATAATCCTCTTTCTGTTGTAACCTCACAGGTCCGAAAGCAGCCAAAGACCCTGAAGCTCAGATTCCCTGGAATAAATTCTGTAAGGTATGAACAGTCAGCAACAGTAAACACACGCATACAGGTTTTTATGGGTTATATGATTCAGATCTAAATTTTGTATATATATATATTTTTTTAATGAACATTTACTGCTCCTGCAGGGAGGCAGTGAAAAGAACTTCACCTTCTGGTTATGGATCGAGGGAGTCTTGGACCTGATCAAGAGACACCTCCTGAGCCTGTGGGATGATGGGTAATAATCGTCCTCATTACTGCTACACATCTCTCATCCGTCAGCTTTGTACTTTACATTTTAAAAGTCATAAAATAAAACAGGCTGCACGGTGATGTAGTGGTTAGCAAGAAGGTCCTGGGTCCGAGTCCCAGGCTTGTCGAGGGTGTTTCTGTGTGGAGTTTACGTGTTCTCCCCGTGCTTGCCTGGGTTTCCCCTGGGTACTCCGGTTTCCTCACACGGTCCAAAGAAAGCACAGAAGGCTAATTGGCTGTTCCAAATTGTCCCTAGGTGTGAGTGTGAGTGTGTGTGTGTGTGTGTGTGTGTGTGCTGGCCCTGCAGTGGTCTGGTGAGCTGTTCAATGTGTACCCCGCCTTTGCCCAGTGTTGGCTGAGATAGGCTCCAGCCTCCCCACGACCCTAGTAGGATTAAGAAATTCAGCAAATAAGTGAGCAAGTGAGTAAAATAAAATACATGTTTGTGTGTGTATCTGTTGTTAGTGATTAAATATAAGGTATTATCGATGTGAGGTCCGCGCTTCTGATTCTGATTCGCTCTCCGTAACAGGTGCATTATGGGATTTGTGACTAAGGAGCGCACCAAGGCCCTGCTCAGTAATAAAGCTCCTGGAACTTTCCTGCTGCGCTTTAGTGAGAGTAACCGTGATGGAGCCATCACCTTCAGCTGGGTCGAACATACCCCCAACGGTAAGCCACGCCCACATCCTGTGTCTACGTGTCTACACGAGTGCATATAAGCAACACTTCTGACAGACAAGCTGTTTTAGTTTATAATGTGTAAGCTGCAACGGAAGTGTGTGTGTGCGTGTGTGTGCGTGTGTGTGTGTAGGTGAGCCACAGGTACGCTCGGTTGAGCCCTACACTAAGAAAGAGCTCTCAGCGGTCTCGCTGGCGGACATCCTCAGAAATTATAGAGTGATGGCAGCTGAAAACGTCCCCGAGGACCCCCTGCGCTTCCTGTATCCAAACACTCCTAAAGACGACGCCTTCTGCAAATATTACTCCAAACCTACTGACAGTGAGTAAACTACTACTCACGCACACCGTATATGTACTCTGCTTAACACACACTGTTCCAAAAACACTTTATAATAAGGTACTGTAATGCATGGTTCATATGTTAGGGTTATAATCTTATTTATTAATAAGGTATAATTACAGTGTAGGGCAGTACTGTATAGAATAGTATAGAGTAATATAAAATCCTCTGGTTATATTTGAGTGTAGTTTAAAATAGTTCAAAGTCATATAGTGTTACATATTATATTATAGAATGATGAAATCATTCACAGTATAGTGTACCATAGAAGAGAATAGCACAGTGTATGTAACATATTATACTGTATGGTAGTGTAGTATAGAGAGACATAGCAAAAGTAAATGGACACAAAAGTTCAAAAAAGTGCACAAAAGACAACTAAGGTAACTACACTAAGCTAAATATGTGCATATACCTACATACACATATATACACATACCTATATTTACACATATACGCACACATACACACATATATCCTGTATATGCAAACACCTATCCACATGTCCACACATTTACAGACAAACACAGAAGGGTGCACTTGAAGAGTAATATTGCACTGTCCAGGAAGATGGATGCTGTCCAGATAATGATGGTTATTCAGTCAGTGTGTGTATGATGGTGGTGGTGGGGTTACATGTTTAACAGCTTGTGGGTAAAAGCTGTTCTTGAGTCTGTTAGTTTTTGTTTTAAGTGTCCTGTACCTTTTTCCGGAGGGGAGAGGGGAGAGGGGAGAAAAGGGGGTGTCCAGGGTGTGTGGGGTCCCTGATAATTCCACTGGCTCTCTTCCAAAGTCTGCAGGGCTGTAGTGGGGTGTACACGCGAGTATATGCCATATACTCACTTATTTTTGAAAGCATGTGGTGAATACGCTCTTATTTTGCCTGGTGTGATCGTTTGTCACTGTGCTTTTACAAGTGAAAGAATTTTTATATATAATTCTCTGTTACTGACTTTTAACCATGTCACAGTCATGTTTCCGTAATCTGGTTGGCATGTATGTGTTGACAGTCTAAAATATTAGACCCGTGCCACAATTCTCAGAGTCAGCTTGACGTCTGAGTCACGTGGTAACCTTGGTGCCATGTTTAAACCGGGGAAAACATTGCTTTCCGGATTTGGGAACATTCTCTGTTCAACATTCTCTGTTCTCCCGCCTCATTTTTTTGTGAGAGTACGAGTCAATTTTTACTCAGAGCGATCTAAATTTCGCACCAATATCAGGACGGCTTGGCTCCTGAAGCTTTGGGGCGATATAAAGAGAAATTATCGCTAGTAGGGTTGGACGTTTGCCCATACAGGCTACCAGCCGACCGGTGGGCTAACAACCCCCGTAGTGTGGAGTACCCGGGTACCACTTACCACTACCTAGTTCTATTTCCCCGTGAGTATTTTTAAATTTATAATATTTAAGAATGTGTACATATTGAATATTTATGTGTAAATGCTATTTATTGGTAGTTTGTGTTTATATCTACATGCATGTGTACATATTTTCTGTATCAGTGCCTTCTGCCTAAACTGCAGAGTGTCATACATAATTTATATTTGATGACAATTTCATCTTTTGCTCTTTCACATACAGATGTAACTCGAAAAATTTGAATGTCGTGCAAAAGTTCATTTATTTCATTAATTCAACTTAAAAGGTGAAACTAATATATTATATGTATACTGTCATATTATTATATTATACGGTCATTGAACCAGGTTTTAGTACTTTTGGCAGTGTGGGCAGGTGCCAAGTCCTGCTGGGAAATGAAGTCAGCATCTCCATAAATCTTGTCTGCTGAAGGAAGCATGAAGTGCTCTACAATGGCCTGGCAGACAGCTGTGTTGACTCTGGACTTAATAAAGCACAGTGGACCAACACCAGTAGATGACATAGCTCCCCAAATCAACACAGACTGGAAACTTCACACTGGACTTCAAGAATCTTGGATTGTGTGCCTCTCCATTCTTCCTCCAGACTCTGGGACCGTGGTTTCCAAATGAGATGCAAAATTGCTCTCATCAGAAAAGAGGACTTTGGACCACTGTGCTTTATTAAGTCAAAAGCCAACCCAGCCGTCTACCAGGACATTTTAGAGCACTTCATACTTCCTTCAGCAGACAAGATTTATGGAGATGCTGACTTCATTTTCCAGCAGGACTTGGCACCTGCCCACACTGCCAAAAGTACCAAAAGCTGGTTCAGTGACCGTGGGATTACTGTGCTGGATTGGCCAGCAAACTCGCCTGACCTGAACCCCATAGAGAATCTACGGGGCATTGCCAAGAGAAAGATGAGGGACATGAGACCGAACAATGCTGAAGAGCTGAAGGATCTATTGAAGAATCCTGGTCTTCCATAACACCTCAGCAGTGTCACAGACTGATAGCATCCATGCCGCACCGCACTGAGGCAGTAATTCATGCAAAAGGGGCCCAAACCAAGTACTGAGTACATACGCATGATTATACTTTACAGAAGCCTGACATTTCTGTATTTAAAATCCTTTTTTATTAATTTCATGTAATATTCTAATTTTCTGAGATTTTGGATTTGGGGTTTTCATAAGCTGTAAGCCATAATCATCAAAATTATAACAAATAAAGGCTTGAAATGTTTCACTTCATATATATTAGTCTCACCATTTAAGTTCTTTTAATTACTGAAATAAATGAACCTTTGCACAATATTCAAATGCTATAATGTAGGCTAAAGTTGTCATATTGCATAATATGTCATATTACATATGTGTGAAAAGATGTAGCAGTCTGTTTTACTGTACGGTCTCTTCCAATAAAACTGGACGCGACGCGTAAACTACTCGGTCGTCGCGGAATAAACAAAAAGGTTTATTAAACATTTTAACACCGCATATTAGACTGAAAACACTGAACTTCTGGTTTTAGTTTCTAAAGTAGTTCAGTACAGTGTAGTGTATGTAGTATTGAATAGTGTGGTGTAATATAGTAATGTATAGTGTATGTAGTATAATACAGTACAGTGTAGGGTATGTGGTATTGAATAGTGTGGTGTAATATAGTAATGTATAGTGT
>JBCNYH010000014.1:659288-676782 GCA_039654325.1 Tandanus tandanus
GTCAGTGGTGTCAAGTACACACACATGCGCACACACACACACACACACACACACACACACACACACACACACACACAAACATATACACACACACCTCCGAGTGCTTACTGATATATCTGGAGTACTTAATTGCATCCTCACTGTAAGAATAAATAAATATTACCAGAAACATCAGAAAAGCCTCATTTTATTAATTTTTTCCTTCCTGTGGGATTTTTAAGCAGGCTGCGTTCTGATTGGTTTTTCGTGTGGCTTTTGTTAGAGGTAGAAGCCAGTGGCTGGAGAATCAGGGAGAGGTGGGTGGGGCTTGTTGCTGGGCGTGGGCGTCACAGTGTTGTCGGTAGACAGCGGGCAGGGCATAGTAGGGTTGAAAACATAGTGGTTTTCCATCTGGGAACACACACACACACACACACACACACACACACACACACACACACAAAACATAATTCATTATTATTGTTTATAGTATTTTTGCTTAGGAAATGGAACAAGAACAATGTGTTAGATGAAGTGTATGTGTGTGTGTTTGTGTGTGTGTGTGTGTGTGTGTGTGTGTGTGTGTGTGTGTGTGTGTGTGTGTGTTGTGGTTAACGCTGTGACAGTAGATTATAGGTCAGTGGTGCTCATGCTTGGCTGAACAGAGCAGCTTTCTTCTCTTGACTGAAAGCTCTGACCCCAAAAAACCCCACACATCCACACACACACAGACACACATACACACACACAGTATATATGGAACTGAATTCTGCCTCCTTACTTTTTCTATAATGTGCAATAAATAATAGCTCCAGTTGTAATACTGAGGACATGAACACGTGTAGTGCAATACGTGAGACAGCTCTGACCCTAATGAGGACTGACACGTCCCACTGGTGCCCCATAGTGTCCCGCTGCTTTGGAGCCCCCGTCCCCTAAGCCCTGACAACATGTATTTTTTTAAAAAACGTCACCCTGTGGTCTTCATGAAAAGCGTTATCATGAAAAGCGTTATCATGAAAAGCGTCTTGGTTCACAACGTTTTGGGTCATTTTGGAAAGAAAAAAACTCATCACACCGTGAAGCTGCTACGCCCACTATGTGTGTTTCAGTGTGTTATGAATGCTTATCAAGGCTACAGAACATGTTATTACTTCATGCTTTGTAATTTCTTATTTGGTTAAAGGTTTATAACTTATCTTTAATGTATGTTACGTACAACAATCAATAAAGAAGTGAGTGTATTACACATTTTTGCATCAAAATTTTAACTAATGCAGCATTTTAGCAGTGCACTCCAGCTTCTATGGTGACGGGCTCGACTGTGTTGTAGCTGTGCCGACCTGCACACGAGTGAACAGCATTTTTCTCTAAAAAGTGTTTTTCAGTATGTTTGTGCTAAGTGTCTCACATAACCTGAATGACTTCATGGTAGACTACGGCAGATCATTTTTTTAATTCTGGCGGTCAACCAGCATTATCTCATAATTGTTCAACGCTCTTTAGTCTGAAAATGTGAGAGCCTTGCTGTCCGGGAAGGTGTGGCTTGCATTCATTGAAGTTGAAATCAATGGGTTAAGCACCCGATCATTTCAACCGAATGCATTTGGGAGTTGTAAATCCCCAACCAAATGTAGATTTCCCTGGAGGCACAAATGTACATGGAACAGAGACTGCCACAAATAAATCGTAGTTTCTACATGTAGACATCACGGATGCTCACATTTCCATTGGATTCCGATGTCCAATTTTTTGGGAAAAATGTAGACTTTTAATATATTTGAGTGATAATAAGGATTTGAAACCCAAAACCCGGCTCCAAATTAGACCTGAATCCGAAATGGTGAGTACCTATAAACAATTATTAATTTAATTTTTAAAATATTTGCTTATCGGTTCTGTTATAACCCTTTATAAAAACTAGAGTCATCAGGAGATGACATATCCCCCAGCCTCCACATGTCAGAAAATAAAAATTACAGCAATCCTAAAAGATTAAAAAGCATAGTTCCACTGCCTCGTAGAAGTAACTGCAAAGTTTGATGAAGAAATCTCAAATGGATTGCGAGCCGTGGCCCAAAATTTAAATGATTACAGAAGGACGAATGAAAGACGGACGCATGGGTGAACAGACAGACGGATATACTATTGACTATATCCCCCTGAATTATTTGCCGGGGGAAATGAAAAACTATATTGTCAAACAAACAAAGGCTACACATCTGTAAGCTATCCAAAGGTATATGGTGTTAGAGCGGGAGACTTGCGGTTGCATCAACGGGATTTCAAAATAAAACAAGTCTGGTGTTGTTTGTTTGCTGATTCAAACAAACAAACGAACAAAAAACCCAAACAGACTAATTGATATGAAAGTGTTTTTCACACTTGAATGTTTTATACTTTGGCTTCAAACTTGAACGCTCCTAATTATGAAATAAAACCTCAGACACCTGAGGATGCTCTTCACTCATTACGCATGTGTTGAAGACTGGTGTGGCATAAAATACAGATTCTCATTACCTCTTACCTTTCTGTGGGAGGAGTCATGGAATTGTGTGGAATCAAACATTTCATAAACATCCAACGAGGGAAGAGTGTGATCCGCTGAGAAGTTCTGACTGGTGTAGGAATAATTTGTGGAAGGTTGTTTTGTGTAAAGATGTTGGTAAGATGATGATGATGATGTTGGCATGTTGCTCTGAAATTCCCCAAATGATCTATTACTGAACTCCACTCCAGATACGGTGGCCATATTGTAATCTACATTGCTAGTAGTGGTGACCAGTTGGTCAATGTATTTGTGTCCTTGGCACTGGGGGATGGGGTGGATCCCATTTTGAGGGCCACCACTATCCATAGGTTCATGTTTATATGATAAGTGGGACTGCATTTGGTTTTGGCACCAAGTCTGCTGAAGTTTACTGGGTTCTGGAAACTTTCCATTGACCTGTGAGACATCCTCCAGAGTTTGTCGAGGGATCCAGTGTCCATTCTGAACATCAGCTACTGCATTAGCAAGCAATGAACTGTGTTGAGGGAACAAAACCTCGCCTTGCTGTGTCTCAGGAATCCAGCTGTGGCATCTTTGAGTGTTTAAGTGCTGCTGCATCTGCTTAGAGAGATGCAGGATGGGTGATGATTGTTTGGCAGGTCGAAAGGGCAAATATGAACTTGAAACCATCATAGAAGATGAATCAGACATGAAGGGAGAGTTATGTGGATTTGAGGAGTCCTCTATAGGGTCCACAAGATCTGGGGCAGTGAGAGGAATAAGACCATCCCCATTGCTTGTCCTGTTGTCTAGTGAATCATGGACATAGGACAGGATCTCATTATTAGTAAGGAGATCATTGAGGGAAGGAACGAATTCCGGCTCCATTTCCACCTGAATCATCCTCTCATCTAGAAGCAGCAGCTCCAGATCCTCTGCATTCAACCCCAAACTTTCCAAAGCGTTAAACAATTCACTGTTTGTGCAGTTTTCTTCATTTTCCAATGATAGAGAATCCAGTGTAGCCAGAAGGGGGTCGAAACTGGTTGGCACTTCAGAACTGGGAACTCTGGTTACACTAAGTGGTGCAGAATTCCAGTTCTCACTTTCCACTAGCGTAGAAAAGGTGCTGGTCTCATCCTGTTTGCTATACACCCTATTGTGATATGGTACTTTAGGCTCTGATGCAGGTTGGCAGACGTAAACTGACTTGTCCTGCCTCATCATTGCACCGAGCAGGGAGCTGGGGTCCACCTCATCTTTTGACCCTTTGTCTACTCTGGTTTTCTTGGCTTTCCCACTCTTTCCTTTGGAGGTCATGTTATCAGAGAAGCCAGGGATGGGGAAGCTGGTCTGATACAATAAAGCTTCGCCGGTTGCAAATGTGAAGGGGAGGTGCATGGAGCGTTTCCTTAGATGTTCACCTCCTTCTTCCTCCCTGTGCATGATGTTAACATAGATGATAAACAGGAACTAAACTACTTATACCTAAAAGAAAAATCGTTTTCTCACACAAGTAAGAATTTATCTGACTCATAATTTTATTCAAACTCACCCGAGTGGCCTCTGAGTGGCGATGATGTAATCAGGTTTGCCATTTTTATACACAAGTCTAGCGTTGGCCTGCACCCATTTCCACCGATTTTCCTTGGTGAGAAGTCGAAACACAGTCAGGCCACTTTCACCCATCTTAATCACTATGGAAACACATTTCAAACTGGTTTGCATCCATTTTACTTTTCTTAGATTTTATTTAGCACTGCTTGTAATTTAAAAAATATGTGGTTGCCATGTTGAAACCCCATGTGTGCTTCTTCCACAAACTATTTCCATAAAGTTAAAACCAGATGATTGTATCGAATCCCTTTGTATGCTGTAGTGTTACAGTTTCACTAGAACCTTCACTAGAACATTGAACCTGTTCCACAATGTGACAGTGTTGCTGTATGCAATTCAATTAACAATTATTCACTAAAGGCAAGGTGGATGTCACTGAATCATCCCTGAGACAAATAACTTTTGGTATATACTACATGGAAACATGAGAAAAAAACACTAAAACAAGATTTTTATGGTTTTATTTCTTACAATTTTAAAAATCTTGAGAGACACAGGCAAACTCAAGAAGGTGCATAACAGCTGTTTAACCCTTTTTCAGGGTTTTAGTATATATTAAATAGAAACATAATGGAAAGTAAACTAAAACAAGATTTTTATAGTTTATTTTTGCAGATTGTAACCATGAAAGAGGCAGGTCAGGTGAGCTCTATGCTTTGAACTGAACTAAGCGCTATGTAGCCAATGTTGTTTGTTTACCCTGTCATTCAGAGTTTAGTACATACTACATGGATACGTAAGTAAATGCTCTATAACAATGTTTTAGTATATACTACACAAAAACACAAGCAAAACAAACTAAAACAAATTTTAATGGATTATTTTTCTATAATAAGGTGTGATGATGATGCCACCTGCTCCAAATAACTGTGATAGACTGTGAGTGTTCATCATTTTGATTCAAGCATTATCCACTTGGAAGAACGATTTTTAATCCTGAGACAGAGAAGCAATCAGACTGTGCATGTAGAATATACTAATGTTATCTATACAGCACTTTTATCAATAGACTTTTTTCCACAATACAGCTTTATAGAAATCTGGATGTAGGTTTAAAATAAGGTTTATAAGGTTTATAGTCTGAGAGGACTGGAGTGGAAGAGCTTAAGTTATAAGTTACATCCTCCAACTCCACCCCATCCCCCGGTTTCCCCAAATCGTTTTTTCCCCACCATGTTACAGTATGTCTCCCAGTTTTCAGGATATTTTCCACAAGTCAAGTTCAACTTATCTACCTGAGCAGTGTGCTTGTATACAGCTTTGGACGCAAAAACACATTTGTTCTTTCATTCCTGATCTTTTTTTCCCATTAAATTGATTGAAGAATCAAAGCTGTCTTGTTCAATCTCGTCTCATCAGAGAGACACCAAACTTACTACAGCCCTACCCCAACACATTACAAGGAGTCAGCTATGACCTGCACTCGTCTCTATCTTGCTTTTCCTCTCGCTGTTTTACTTCCATTGGATGCATTTCTGGCTACATTGAATTAAATGGTGATTTGGAAGTAAAGTCGTTTGGCTTAGTCACACTTTATCAAAGAGATGCCAAACTTCATGTCATACCTCAGACCGCCTCACCTGACACATAAATCCATCAGGCCTGAGCAGCACTTGTCTTTTATAACACTGTGGAGCAATCCCACTTGCATTTTCTTCTTTCTTTGAAAAGCAACTTTAATACAGATACAGATACATATATAAAAGCAACTTTAATACAGATACATATATAAAAGCAACTTTCAAAGCATTTCCCAACTTTGGTCTGGAGTTAAAGCAGGAAAGGTTAACACATCTTTCACTCCCTAATTTCCACCTTCATTTGTATCACCTGGCTTTTTAGTTTAATTATCCGCCTAACAAGTTCATGCTCTGTGCTCCTGATAATGTTTGTTAATATTGCTATAATATGTTACAAAATGTTTGTTAATGTCCCATTTATGTGGATGAAAGTTTGTCTGCCTACCTGCGTTATATTGTGCGTTTTATATTCTGTGTTTGTCTGAGTGGTGGTGTATGAGCCTCTATTTTTTGGATTTCAATTTCGTTATTAATAATAAATCTTTTTTTAAATTGCTTTTTTTATTACAAACTAGCCAGCCACAAATCAGCATCAACTCACTGACACGGCAGCCCTATTAGGTTCCCTGTGGTATGGACATGGGACAACCATCATCATGTTCCATGCCTATGGAGTTCCACTTAGGAGTTTTGCTATTTATTAAATAAATTGTATCTAATAAGGTGCATGAACTAATTTGAATGATTTTGACTGAGTTTTTTTTCCATGTTAATTCTTCACAAAATCAGGACTAAGACAAATGTTTTTCTCTATAATAAAATACTCATTAAAGTTCTTTTCTAAAAAGACGTTTTATATAAACTATAAGCAATTATAATAAAATTTCCACTCATGTTCATCTCTACAGCACGAATGCTGAAGCACTGAACTGAAATCAAGCACAAGCTGTAAATACAGAAGGTATCAGGATGCAATGTCTCTTCCTGTGCTTAAATCAGTGGATTATAGTAGGTGGAGGGAAGGGAACAGGGCATGGGTGTCTATGAGGCATTTTAAGCATTATAAAGGTAAACAAATAAAATAAAACATATAAAAGCTTTAATTGTAGTTTAAAGAGTCTTACTGCGGACGTGATTCTCTGCACAGTACAGCATGTCGGCGGCGTGGATGAACTGGTAACCTGAGCCACGGACTCGTAACTCTGCCTCGGTGTAACCCAGAACCATTTTACCCCTGAAACACACACAAGACTCATTCAGACACATCATATCACAACACTGTCTCCCCCAATCCTTGATTCTAGAACATATAGACGTTAAATAAGATTCTGAGCTGTGAAGGCTCTGTTTAATTTCTCAACAAATCATTTACAGAAATAAAGAGCTAAAGCCCCTGTCACATTTTAACGATTTGTGTGCTGTGGTACCTGTGGCTTATATTGCTGCCAGACAAATAACTCATTTTGACCCGCGGTAAGCGAGAAATGTATAAAATTAAGAAGAGAAAAGTTTCTGACAAAAAAAGAACGTTGAATGCATAGTGGACAGATTCTATTGTCTTCACTGCTGACAAAACTGGTTTACCAGCATGCTTAATATGTGGTGAGAAATTAGAAGCAACACAAAAATCAAACGTTGAAAGAAACAGTGAGGTCGTGGAAAAATTTTGTGCATGCATAAATTTTTTTTAAGTAGCCTAGCATATGGCTCATACGTTCTGCATACGCTGGCAATAAATTGTAGTTAAGTTATGCAAAATCTCACAGCAGTGGCATATTCACCGTCATTAATAAGGACAAACAAAACTTGTCACTTTATATGTTAATGTCTATTTCAGTGTGCCGTCATTCCTTAATTTCCTCACATGGCCTACAGAGGTTAACCATTAACCTGAATATGAAACACAACTACATCAGTTCAAATTCTGATATAAAAATATATATTTTCAAAATAATAGCTCATTAAATTATATCTTTCACCTGGTTAATATGATTTCTGCTGAACTTCACTGCACAGCGTCTCCATATAAGGGTTGTAAGATGTCACTTTCATTTTCACGCAGGATTGCAAGCTCTCATCTGTGAGAGGTGCGATGTATAATTGTGATGTAGTTCATGATGGAAAAAAACCAGCTGACACAAGTCTGTGAATCCAAAGATCAACAGGACTCCAAATTTATACTTTTTAATGATTATATAAGTGTCAGGACTGGCACTCCATGTATCGAACACAAAGAGGGGAAGTGAAACAGGCACCTCTCTGTAGATCTCCTGCAAACAATGTCATCTTGTGCTCAAATGCCAAAACCTTCTGCAGGGCTGTGCTTCCTTTCCCCTTTGCTTTCCAGAAAAGTTTTTATGTGCCCCAGGCCCATAGCAAACGGTTTCAGCACCTCCAATGTGGACAGCCACCAGACTTTGTCGTGTAGCCAGAGATCGCAATAGACTCCATAATGAACAGAACTTTATTCTGGAAATGTCTTTCAACATTTGATTTCTCTTTCTAATTTAAATCGTTCTAATATAATTTCCAATTCTAGCCGCGGGATGCCGAGCTCTGCCCTGAACGCTGCCAACACGCTAGGCATTTGTTGGTATAATTTATATGTCGGTTCAAAGTACGCTAGACATTATATTCAACTTATGTGTAACCTACAAATAACATTTTATCATTCATACAATGAATGATCTCATAACTTCCCTGCAACTTATTGCAACTTATCTACAACTTAGCCAGCATATGCAGAACTTATGAGCCATACATTAGCATACCTCGAAAATTATGTGCATGCATACCATTACTTATACCAGTGTGCTGTTAACTTACACAAAACTTACCCATAACTTATTCCACGTATGCCAGCGTATCCGCCAAATTTCTCATACATCGGCATATGCTGGCTAAATTGTCAATATGTGACAGGGGCTTAAGATATTTAAATAAAATCAATAAAGTTCCAGTTACAGTAAAATTTCTGTAGTACGTTTTAAATCAGAACTTAAGTGTCAGTAGGCGGAGCTAGGTGGGCAGTGATTAGTATTAAAACAGTGTGGTGATTGACAGTTTACTTCTGCAAACTAAAACAGATTACCTCTGGTTAAAATATTCCACTTATGATACTCTAAAAGTTTCAGCAGCCAACGAGAAGATAAACTTGCAACCGGAAGTGTTTAGAATTTTATTTTTGAGTTGAACTTAGAAATGTGAAGCTGTTACTTGGCATCACAGGCCATAGGAGTGAAGTCCAGCTTATGTTTGGTTCTGAAGATCATGTTCTTTGTGCGAATCTCCAGGATGGAAGGGACTTGAAGGGGCGTGGCTACAGCAAACAGGGCCAGTTGGGGTGGGGCTTGACTTCCATCGTCCAGTCGTCTGTTCTGGCCGTGAAGGAACTTTAGGCACCCCTGGAGATTCAGTGCCTGTACCGAACGAGATAAAAACTTTACCATGGAAACATGACCTCAACAGAGACTGAACAACAATAACAGTTAAAAATATCTAATTAATATGTTACTTTCACAACAATTAATTAATTGTTCATATAATAGTTTTACAGGTTTTAGTGGCTTTTAGAATGTGTGTGTGTGTGTGTGTGTGAGTGTGTGTGTGTGTGTGTGTGTGTGTGTACCAGGAACCCGGAGGAGTTGTCGAGGAGGCAGCGGAAGCGACAGATAAAGCTCCTCTCCAGGAAGGATGAGTTCTCTGGAGGAAGTTGATCTGGTTTATACATGACTAAATGGGAACTGGAGATGGAACCTGCATCTGAAATATGAAATACAAACATAAATATGCACTGGGTGAGATGAATCATTTGGGTAATTTCAGGCGAATTAATGAAGTTCAATTCAGTTTAATCCAAATCAGTGTAATCAAATTCAGTTCTAGTTCAGTTGTATCATTTGAGCTAGTCGTAGCATTTGGGTTAGTTGGATCATTTGGGTTACAATAAGATCGGTTGTATCATTAAGGTAAGTTGTATTATTTAGGTTAGTTGTATCATTTGAGTTAAATGTATGATTTGGGCTATTCGTATCATTTTGGTTAGTTGTATCATTTGGGTTAGTTGCATTATTAAGGTTAGTTGTATCATTTGGGATAGTTGTAGCATTTGGGTTAGTTGCATCATTTGGGTTATTTGCATGATTAAGGTTAGTTGTATCATTAAGGTTAGTTGTATTATTTTGGCAAGTTGTAGCATTTAGATAAGTTGTAACATTTGGGTTAGTTGTATCAAAATGGGTTAGTTGTATAATTTGGGTTAGTTGCATCATTAAAGTTAGTTGAAGCATTTGGGTTAGTTGTATCATTTGGGTTAGTTGCATAATTAAGGTTGGTTATATCATTAAGGTTAGTTATATCATTTAGGTTGTTGAAAGCATTTTGGTCAGTTGTATAATTTAGTTTAGTTGTATCATTTGGGTTAATTGTAGTATTTGGGCTATTCATATCATTAGGGTTAGTTGTATCATTTAGGTTGGTTGTATCATTTGGGTTAGTTGTATCACTTGGGTTAGTTGTAGCCTTTGGGTTAGTTGGATCCTTAAGGTTAGTTGTATTGTTTGGGTTAGCTATATGATTAAGGTTGTTGTATCATTTGGGTTAGCTGTATCATTTGGGCTAATCGTATCATTTGGGTTAGTTGTATCATTAAGATTAGTTGTATCATTTGGGTAAGTTGTAGCATTAAGGTTAGTTGTATTAGTAAGGTTAGTTGCATCATTTGGGTTGGTTGTTTCATTAAGTTTAGTTGTATTATTTGGGTTAGTTGTATCATTATGGTTAGTTGTATCAATTGGGCTAGTTGTCATATTTGGATTAGTTGTATCATTTGGGTTAGTTGTATCATTTGGGCTAGTTGTAGCATTTGAGTTAATTTTATTACTAAGGATAGTTGTATCATTTGGGTCAGTTGTATCATTAAGGCTGGTTGTATCATTTGGGCTAGTTGTAGCATTTGGAATACTTGTATCCTTTAGGTTGGTTGTATCATTTGGGTTAACTGTATCATTAATGCTGGTTGTATCATTTGGGTTAGTTTTATCATTTGGGTTAACTGTATCATTAATGCTGGTTGTATCATTTGGTTTAGTTGTATTATTTGGGTTAGTTGTATCACTGAGGTTAGATGTAGCAATTGGGTTAGTCACATCACTAAGGTTAGTTGTAGTATTTGAGTTAGTTGTATCATTTGTTCTAGTTTTAGCGTTTGGGTTGGTTGCATCATTAAAGTTAGTTGTAGCATTTAGGTTAGTTGTAGTATTTGGGTTAGTTGCATCATTTGGGTTAGTTGTAGTATTTGGGTTAGTTGCATCATTAAGGTTGGTTCTATCACTAAGTTTAGTTGTATCATTTAGGTTGTTGAAAGTCAGTTGTTTGGGTCAGTTGTATAATTTAGGTTAGTTGTATCATTTGGGTTAATTGTATAATTTGGGCTATTCGTATCATTTGGGTTAGTTGTATCATTTAGGTTGGTTGAAGCATTTGGCTCAGTTGTATAATTTCGGCTAGTTGTATTTTTTGGGTTAGTTGTAATATTTGTATTAGTTGTATCATTTGGGTTGGTTGTATCATTAAGGATGGTTGTATTATTAGGGTTGGTTGTATAATTTAGGTTAGTTGCATCATTTGGGTTAGTTGTATCATTTGGGTTAGTTGCATCATTAAGGATGGTTGTATCATTTGGGCTAGTTGCAGACTTTGGGTTAGTTGTATGATTAAGGTTCATTGTATCACTTGGGTTAGCTGTATCATTTGGGATAATTGTATCATTTGGGCTATTCGTATCATTTGGGTTAGTTGTATTATTTAGGTTGGTTGAAGCATTTGGGTCAGTTGTACAATTTGGGCTAGTTGTAGCATTTAGGTTAGTTGTATCATTAAGGTCGGTTGTATTATTTGGGTTAGTTGTATAATTTGTATTAGTTGTGTCATTTAGGTTGGTTGTATTATTAAGGATGGTTATATTGTTTGGGTTAGTTGTATCATTTGGGTTAGTCGTATCATTTGGGTTAGTTGTATCATTAAGGTTGGTTGTATCATTAGGGATACAACTTACCGAAATGATATAACCAACTTTAGTGATACAACTAATCCAAATGCTACAACTAACCTTAATCATACAACTGACCTTAATGATACAAATAACGTCAGTTGTATTATTTGGGTTAGTTGTATAATTTGTATTAGTTGTGGGATTTGGGTTGGTTGTATTATTAAGGCTGGTTATATCATGTGGGTTAGTTGTATCATTTGGGTTAGTTGTATGATTAAGGTTAGTTGTATCATTTGGGTTAGTTGTATGATTAAGGTTAGTTGTAGCATTTGGGTTAGTTGTATCATTTGGGTTAGTTGTATCATTCAGGTTACTTGTATGATTTGGGTTAGTTGTTTCATTAAGGTTATTTGCATCATTTGGGTTAGTTGTATGATTAAGGTTAGTTGTATCATTTGGGTTAGTAGTATTATTAAGGTTGTTTGCATCATTTGAGTTAGTTGTATTACTTGGGTTGGTTGTATCATTTGGGCTAGTTGTAGCATTTGGGTTAGTTGGATCCTTATGGTTAATTGCATCATTTGTTTTTGTTGTATAATTAAGGTTAGTTGTATTATTTGGGTAAGCTGTATCATTTGGGCTAATTGTATCATTTGGATTAGTTCGATCATTAAGATTAGTTGTAGCATTTGGGTTAGTTTTATCATTAAGGTCAGTTGAATTATTTTGGTTAGATGCATCGTTAAGGTTAGTTGTAGCTTTAAGGTTATTTGTCTCATTCAGGTGAGTTGTCTCATTCAGGTCATTTGGGCTTGTTGTAACTTTAAGGTTGGTTGTATCATTTGGGTTAATTGTAACATTTGGGTTGGTTGTAGCATTTGGGTTAGTTGTATAATTAAGGTTAATTGTAGCATTTGGGTTAGTTGTATTATTAACTGTATGGTTTGAGTTGGTTGTATCATTAGGGCTAGTTTTAGCATTTGGGTTAGTGGGATCAGCAAAGTTATTTGAAACATTTGAGTTAGTTGTATCAAAATTGGTTAGTTGCATAATTCAGGCTAGTTGTAGTATCATTTGGGTTAGTTGTATCATTTGGGTTAGTTGAGTCATTTAGGTTAGTTGTATCATTTGGGTTGGTTGTTTCATTAAGGTTGGTTGTATCATTTGGGCTAGTTGTATCATTTGGGTTAGTTGTATCATTTGGGCTAATTGTAGCATTTGGATTAGTTGCATCATTAAGATTAGTTGTATCACTTGGGTTAGTTGTATCATTTGGGCTAATTGTAGCATTTGGATTAGTTGCATCATTAAGATTAGTTGTATCATTTGGGTTAGTTGTAACATTAGGGCTGGTTGTAGCATTTGGGTTAGTTTTATCATTAAGGTTAGTTGTATCATTTGGGTTAGTTGTAACCTTAGGGCTGGTTGTAGCATAGCAAAATAGCAATGACTCAGTTTCCCTTTGCCCGGTCACGGGATACCAGGGGGAAACTGGTGAGCCGGATGGACCCAGCCTGAAGAGAACACATTGGTCAGCCCTCCCATGGACCCACCACCTCTGGGAGGGGCTATAGGGTATGGGTGCAATGTAAGCTGGGTGGCAGCTGAAGGCGTGTGTTCTATCGGACCAATCTTTGGCTACTGACTGTGGCTCTTGGGACATGGAATATCACCTCTCTGGCAGGGAAGGAATCTGAGCTGGTGATACTAGATATAGTCGGGCTCTCACCTTGACACAAACCTTGAGCTCTGGAAACACCCATGTCAAGAGGTGCTGGACCTTATTCCATTCAGGAATTGCCCATGGGGAGAGGTGGCAAACCAGTGCCCATCTTATTGCTCTGTCTTGCAACCGTGTCCCTAGGGCTCTCTTGTGCAGTGTACTCCAAGAATACATTGTACTGGACCCATTGCTATGGTTCATTCTGTCTCTGTATCACCGCATTGGTAACAACAGGTCAAATTAATTTCTGGTGAGGGTTGGACCCCACCAAGACTGTCCCAGCTCTGTTCATAATTTTTATGGACAGAATTTCTAGGCACAGCCAAGGCATTGAGGGGTTCTGGTTTGGTGGCCATAGGATCTCGTCTCTGCTTTCTGTGGATAATGTTGTCCTTTTGGCTTCATCACGAAGCGGCTGGGATGACAATCAGCACCTCCAAGTCTGAGGCCATGGTTCTCAGCCGGAAAAGGGTGGAATGCACCCTCCAGGTTTGGAAAAAGGTCCTGCCCTGAGTGGAGGAGTTCAGGGGCTAATTGTGTCATTTGGGCAAGTTGTAGAATTTTGGTTAGTTATAACATCTGGGCTAGTTGTATCATTTGGGTTAGTTTTATCATTTTGGTTAGTTGGAGTATTTGGATTATTCTTATTGTTTGGGTTAGCTGTATCATTTGGGATAGTTGTATCATTTTGCTTAATTGTATCATTTTGGTTAGTTGTTTCATTTGGGTTAGTTGTATAATTTAGGTTAGGGTAATGAATGAATGAACAAATAAAAGAAGGAATAAATAAATTAGAGGATGAATGAATAAACAAATGAATAAACAAATGAATGAATATATAAATGGATAATTGACTGACTGACTGAATGAATGAATGAATGCATGCATAAATGAATAAATAGATAAATGAATGAATAATGAATAAATAAATAGATAAATTAATAAATAAATGTTTTATAAATGAAAGAACAAATTAATTATTAAATTAACGAATTAATAAATAATTAAATGAATAAATGAATGAATAATTAAATGATTAAGTGAATTAATAATTAAATGAGTGAATAAATGAATAATTGAATGTATAAATGTAAGAATAAATGAATTAATAAATAAATAAATTAATGAATAAGTAAATGAATGCATGAATAAATTAATGAACTCAATAAACCATAGGTGACTCCACTGATTTCTTTTTTGAGGCGCTGTAAGAAGGTAAACCGACTTGCTGTTGCTGTTCAGAAGTTGATTTTTGTATTCTGAAGCAGTTATCCTCTACCCTCGGTGGTCTTTTTACTAGTTATATCGGGATTCTTTGTTTTACGCCACTGTGGGTTTACAGAAGACTGAGAGTGAATGTCAGTTAGTTAACATGTTGTTTGTACCTGAAACGTTCATGGGTTTGGGATGTGAAAGCGGTTCCTGCGAGTTCTCAGACTGTTTCTCTGCAGTGGGAGGGTTCAGAGCCCAGTGCAGGTTACGTCTAAACACCTGCTGATCCTCCGTATGGATCAACTCAAACACAAACTGATGTAGCACATCTGTCTGGAGGAGAGAGAGAGTGAGAGAGACAGAGAGAGAGAGAGAGAGAGAGAGAGAGAGAGAGAGAGAGAGAGAGACAGAGAGACAGAGAGACAGAGAGAGAGAGATGTGGTGTCAGTTAGGAAGAGATGATAAAGTGAATATCAGTAACTATGTTTACAAAATATTATAATTATTGACCTCATTTAGAAAATATTCTTGCTAAGCTGTTTAGGCTAATGGAAAAAAGGTTCCACTCATATTCCGTTTCCATGCAGTTGTGTATACTCCAGCCAAACTGTTCTGGGCTTCCCCCAGATCTCTCAGCTCCTCACCCTATCTCTAAGGTTAAGCCCAGTCACCCTCTGAAGGAAACTCACATCTTATTGAAAAATGTTAAATTCGGAATATCCAAAAAAAAAAAAAGAATTTACTACACAACCAGAATCAAATTCCAATTTGTATCATACTGGAAAATTACTGGAATATTTGTGTGTGTGTGTGTGTGTGTGTGTGTGTGTGTGTGTGTGTGTGTGTGTGTGTGTGTGTGTGTGCACGCGTGCTTGGTTTACCTGGTGGAATCCAAGATAATCCTGAATGGTGTGTGAGGCGTAGAATATGATTCCTTCTGAAGTGACCACGAGTACAAATCCATTAAGAGCCTGTAAACACACACACACACACACACACACACACACACACACACACACACACACACACAGGTCCTCATCATTCTCATTTCTCTGTATTTGAGTGTTTTATTTAGGAGGAGTGTGTGAAACATTAGAAAAAGATGAAAGGAGAGAAGTGTAAATGCAGGAAATGTGTCGAGGTTCACTTCCTGAAACAAATCCTGAAAATACTAAAAAAAATATATTGGAAGGGGACTTTTCTTCTTCCATACACATTTCTGTACTGAGATACACAGCTGGAAACTTTTAGCCCTATTTTTATACGTACTCTGCCATCTTGGCATGCTGGGTTGCCAGGTAAAACAAGGTAGGCACACACACACACCTGCAGTAACAGTTCTCCTTCTGGTAACCGTCCATCCACCATTCTTGTAGCTTTACCATTGTCATGGTTACCATTGCTGGGTGGCAACCTTTTACTGGTGTGATTCTTCAGGGTAACTGAGAGAGATTGAAAGAGAGAGAGAGAGAGAGAGAGAGAGAGAGAGAGGGAGAGATAGAGAGAAAGAGAGAGAGGGTGAGAGATTAGTATTTTTTAAATATTACTTTTTAAGTAAGATTTATGGGCAGTGGTGGCCTGGTGGTAGGGTGCTGGATAACTGGTCCCAAGGTCAGAGGGTCAAGCCCCACTATCACCGGGTTGTCACTGCTGTGTAGCCAACTGGGTTATCAAAGGCCGGCCATGTCTATGAAAAAACATGTCTGTGGTGCCAGCCTCCCACGACCCTAATTAGGATTAAGCAGTTCAGAAAATGAAAGAAGTAAGATTTGGAATTCACTTTGTTGATCATTCGTTTATTTGTTTTTAGAGAATTTCTATGGGTTCGGCGAGGGTGTATCTGTGTGGAGTTTGCATGTTCTCTCTGTGCTTGGGTGGGTTTCCTCCAGGTCCTCCAGTTTCTTCCTACAGTTCACAGACATGCACAGTAGGCTAATTGGCTGTTCCAAATTGCCCTTTGGTGTGAGTGTGAGTGTGAATGGTTGTATTTGTGTAGGCCATGAGATGGACTGGCAAGCTGTTCAGAGTGAACCCCGCCCTCACCCAGAGTCGGCTGCGATAGGATTTAGCCTACCTGCTCTCTTAATAGGATTAAGCGGTTCAACAAATAAATGAATGAATGAATAGATATACTTTTTACATTTCATATCCATGTATATATCCATTTATATTTATCTTTTGTGAACAGGACATTATGCATAAACCTGCACCTGGATCCAACTGTTTCTACACCTACTATCTCTCTCTCTCTCTTTCTTTCTCTCTCGCTCTCTCACTGGGGTGAATGAGTAAATCAGGATTGACAGGAGCCATAAACTCTAGGGAGAGAGAGAGATGGAGAGAAGGAGGTGGAAAGAGAGAAAGTATGTTCTGAATCAAATATTAACGATGAGTGTGATTCGGAGAGAGCAGGAGAAAGAGAATCGGATTGGCTGGTAGCAAAGAAGCAGTTCTGCTGAGGAGCCAACAAACGATCAAAACATCACAACAATACACATACTACTCTCTCTCTCTCTCTCTCTCTCTCTCTCACACACACACACACACACACTCTCTTCATCTGCTCCCTGACACAGTAAGAGAGAATTCTGTTACTCCACAGATCAAACTTTATTCCTATTTTGCATAATTAATAAATGATTTATGAGAGGCGGTGTTTTATTGGACAGAACAGAAATCATCCGCGCTAATAATTTATCTAGTTATTGTACATACATCAAGAGTAGAGATTACTGTAAAAACTAAATTACATTTATCAATAATAACAACAACAACAACAAAAGTGTGTAGCTAAGTCAAATAATGTATAAAACAGTGACAGAAAGGAGAGAGAGACAGACAGAGAGAGAGAGAACGATAAAGAGACAGACAGAGAGAGAGAGAGAGAGAGAGAGAGAGAGAGAGATTACGGGCCAGTGCAGTAATAGACGGATTCTTTCTCGTATCATACTTTTATTGTG
>JBCNYH010000014.1:691638-706085 GCA_039654325.1 Tandanus tandanus
ACACGGATATCCCCCAACCTCACTACACAATACACACACACACACACACACACACACACACACACACACACACACACACACACACACACACACACACATACATAATCCACATGAACTGCACTTTGAAGAAGAGACGACCAGCCAACATGTCATTTATTCATTCATTTTTTGAACTGCTTAATCCTAATTAGTTGCAGGGCGGCTGGCGCTCATCTCAGCCGACTCTGGGTGAGGGCAGAGCACACCCTGGGCAGCTCGCCAGGCCATCACAGGGCCAACACACATACAACCATTCACACTCACACTCACACCTAGAGGCGATTTGGAACAGCCAGTTGGCCTACTGTGTATGTTTTTGGACTGTAAGAGGAAACTGGAGTACCTGGAGAAAAACCACGCAAAGCTAGGAAGAACATACAAACACCCCACAGAAACGTCACGAGCCTGGGAATCGAACCCAAGACCTCACTTCCCAAACATGTCCTCACTGTTGGTTAAAAATGTATTTCGGTCCAGGGTAACAAGTTCAAGTACACACACACACACACACACACACACACATACATGCACACATACACGCACGCACACACACACACACACACACACACACACACACACACACACACACTAGACCGCACGTGTCTCAGATAGAGGGCTGTCAATCAAAGAGTATTAACCACACCCTTTAAGGTTATGAGTTTAGTGGCAGTTTGAGTATTTTATCGCATTGTTTAATTAAAGTTTGTTGTTAAAGTTTATTAGAAGAGAAATATCTGTAGAACTGAGCTATTCATTTTAACAGAGCATTAACAGTAAAAAAACTTTCTTTCTTAAAGTATGTACTTATAAAATCTTTTTTTTCTGCTGTTTTTAATTCTGATTTTCTCCTCCAGTGCTTCTTCACTCTTCAGTCCATAGTCCAATAAACTTCACGCAGGGTGGCTGTGCATCAGGCTCGGTCAGCTCGTCGTCTCAACAGCACACTTCAGCTCATTATTTTGGTGAGAATTCAGCATGCAGCTCGTCCCTCGGGCTGTTTTAGCATTCTGTACTTTAATAATAACAGCATTTAATAATATAGAAATTGGCTGTTGCTCTCAGCGGGGTTCCCGTGATAATAATGAGAAAACAGCGCCAGGTTATTGAGCCGTTTAATAAAAAGATGCCGAGAGAGAGAGAGAGAGAAATTACCTGCAGCTGTGTTTCATTAACCCTCCTGTAGTATACACTACTTAGCAATGTTCTGTCTCATTGCCCCGGGCTGTAGTTTTAATATTACTGCTAAGCAACTGTACCGTTATTGTCATCAGCATTCTTGATAAATTTATTTCTGAAGGAAAATTAAAACAGTAATGATGTCATAACTCAGGCTCAATAGTAATAAGAGTGCATCTCTCCTGAGTTGAGACAATGTCCCGCTAAACTTTATTAACAATCTGATTGATGAAATATTCTGTTTAATGACGTACAAACTGTTTAAATTGTCAAGTGTTTGAGAAACCACTCCCACTTTAGTAGATTTGGCAAATGCAGAGGCCATGCTACCTTCATAATTAATTACATATACTGAGGCCACGCCTCTTTAAGCAGAACTGGCAGATAAAGAAGCCAAATCCCCTTTACTCAGACTGACAGACACAGGCCACACCTCCATTATTGAGACTGACAGTCGCAGAGGCCACAGCTCCTTTATTGAGACTGATAGACATAGAATCCAAACCTATATTAATAGTGACAGACACTGGCACCACACCTCTTTCAGTATAACTGACAGACCATGAGGCCACACCTCCTTCATTAATACTGAAAGGCACTGAGTTCACATATTTTTCACTAGAACTAACAGACACAGAGGGGCCACACCTTCTTTATTCAGATTAACAGACATAAAGGCCACACCTTTATTAAGACACACAAAGAAACCACACCCCCTTTATTAAGACTAACACACCAAGAAGCCACACCTCCTTTATTAAGACACACCAAGGGGCCACACCTCCTTTATTAAGACACACCAAGGGGCCACACCTCCTTTATTAAGACACACCAAGGGGCCACAACTTCTTTATTAAGACTGACACACCAAGAAGCCACATCTCCTGTATTAGGACTGACACACCAAAGGGCCACACCTCCTTTATTAAGACACACCAAGAAGCCACACCTCCTTTATTAAGACTGACACACCAAGAAGCCACACCTCCTTTATTAAGACTGACACACCAAGAAGCCACACCTCCTTTATTAAAACTGACACACTAAGAAGCCACACCTCTTTTATTAAGACTGACACACCAAGAAGCCACAATTCCTTTATTAAGACTGACACACCAAAGGGCCACGCCTCCTTTATTAGGACTGACACACTAAGACGCCACACCTCTTTTATTAAGACTGACACACCAAGAAGCCACACCTCCTTTATTAAGACTGACACACCAAGAAGCCACACCTCCTTTATTAAGACTGACACACCAAGAAGCCACAGCTTCTTTATTAAGACTGACACACCAAGAAGCCACACCTCCTTTATTAAGACACACCAAGGGGCCACACCTACTTTATTAAGACTGACACACCGAAAAGCCACACCTCCTTTATTAAGACTGACACACCAAGAGGCCACACCTCCTTTTTTTAAAGTGTACCTGTGGTGAATTAGTGTCACTAGTGCCCCTTGTCAAAGTACATGCGAGTGCTATGACACTGGGCATACTCAACGACATGTTGCCTTCCTAGTGATGCAAACTCATTGGATTGGCTAGGCTTCATCACTGTCCCCGTGCGTCATAACACATTATCAGTCAGTGCTGAGCTGCACAAATGCAGTGCAGAAATCACAGAAAACATTTCTTTTTGTTCCTAAACCAACTGACGACAGGAAATCCGAGTTGGCAATACGTTAGCTGCATAAGCTATTTTGGATTTACTGTCACGCTCTTCTCTGACAGCGTTCTCATCCTCAGAGTCACTAGAATGTGACGTCTCACTGTCTCCACAAGACTCCTCTCTCTCTGGTTCAAATAGGTCACCATTTACACCCATTTCCTCCAAATTGATGCCATAGTTGCTCCTTGAACACTTTTTTTTAACACATAAAATGTCACTCGCTGAATAGATCTGCTTCTTTAATTGCACTGGACAACCCTGCCCAACGTTTTCATATCACTTCCAGGAAAAAAACGACTGCTAACCTTTGGGTCAGCCCCCGATATTAATCCACGGGATAAAATCACCCAGTTTTGTGCTGCCAGAGATGAGCGTGATGGTAAATCCAAAATGGCTTGTGCAGCTAAGATTTTGCTGACTCGGCTTTCCTGTCGTCAGTTGTTTTAAGAACAAAAAGAAATGTTTTCCACAATTTCTGTGCTTACACTGGTCAGTAACGTAGCCCAGCCAGTCTAACAAGTTCGTGTCACCAGCAGGCTGGAACAGCCAATCAGAAGGGCAACATGTCTCTGAGCATGCCTAGAGTCGCAGCACTCACAAGCACTTTGAAAACAGGCATGGATAGATGTTGCCGGAAGGAACCGCTGATGTTCTACATGATCGTTTTAAATAGCTAATAAGACTAATTCACCACGGCTACAACCGTACCCTTTAAGACACACCAAGAAGCTACACCTCTTTTCTTCACACTGACATGAAGATAGGCCATGCCTACCTCTATCACCATCCATTTCTATCACACTCACATATTTTCCAAGTATTTTGTGATAATCAGGTGGTGTTTTTTTTCCCCCCAGAAATCATGTGAAATCTCAATGAAAACCCCCATAGTGAGACAATTTGCTCTGCAGGTTGGCCGCTGCTCATGATCAGGTGTGAAAGGGCCAGACGCAGAGTTTTGATCAGAATAGTGGCCAGTTCTGGAAGTTTCTTTGCTCCATCGACTTCAACAGATCCAGTAATGTTTTTGCTTTTTACATCCCAGCAGTGATGATTAGTTTCCAGTTCATCTTGAACACATATCCTATTATATAGATCTAGGCGCTGCCTAAAAGCAGAGCTCCCATATGATTTCCCTTACTTGACAAGTTTTTGGTGGGAACTCTCAAACCCCATCCATGTATCCTACGTATATCAGGATTAATTAATTTTATAATAACTTGTTTATAGAAGGGAATAAAAATGAGGGAACCAAACACGAAAACTTAGTCTCGACATGGAAAGTATCACATTTCAATAACACAACAATATATTTATTTATTTATTTATTTCACCTCATTAACCATGATGTCAGATCACGTGACCTATTATACGCCTCTTGTTCTCTATATTACTCTCTAATTTTCAGGAAACATTTTCTTATGTTTTTCCCTTTACTGAGATATAAAATTTTCAAAGAATAACACAGGGTTCCCATGTGTACCCTAACACTGGAAGGACAGAGGGACGGAGGAATGGTTTTTCTTGGCGATGGTTTTCTTGAAAGCAACTCGATAGTTAGATGTTTTTTACTTATCAATTGCTGCTCCGCTCGCCTGGCACTTTGCGAGCTCTACTATAATTTATAACTCATGCCCCATACTCACCCATCTATTTGCTGAACTGCTTAGTCTTGCTAGGGTCACAGGAGGCTAGAGCCTATTTCAGCTGACTCTGGGTGAAGGCGGGGTACACCCTGAACCCAGTCCAACCATTCACACTCATACCTAGCAGCAATTTGAAACAGTCTAGCCTAATGTGCATGTCTTTGGACTGTGGGAGGAAACCAGAGTACCTGGAGGAAACCCACACAATCATGTGAGAACATGCAAACTCCACACAGAAATGCCCTTGTTGAGCCTGGGAATTGAACCCAGAACCTTCTTGCTGTAAGGTGGAAATGCTAACCTCTGTGCCGCCTTGCCGCACCTATACTCTTGCATATTTGTAAAATCACAGATGAGTAAATCAGAAAAAAAAAAAACTCTTTTGCTTTTGGGTTTGGCTCGTGTAGTGATGTTTCATTCTAATTAGAAAGGGTAATAACTGTGTATAACTAACTTGAAGCCAGTTAAACACAAATGTTATCTAATACATTTTAAATGTTTGGATTCCCACTAGTGAAGTGAGCAAGCTGTACTAGTTACGTTCACTTACCAGATTCACCAGTGATTTCTGATAATTCCTTCTGAGGTTTATGTTCTGCTAAGTTCTAATGCTGTTGATATCATGGGTCTGTCTCATTCATAAAAAAATTAACTTATACCTGTCTGTTTGCAAGCGTGAACATATATAAAGTGACCGTACCTCTGCAGATGTTTTGGCAATACACAATATATTGTGCCTATAAAGCAGCTTTATAGGGTTATCTTACACAACTTGGATTTAAAAATATGTCTTTCCTTTCATTCTCCAGGACCACGATAAAATGTGGCCCTTGTCACTATGGTAACCCTGCCCAGATAAATGCTGTGTCTAAAACACACACACACACACAAAACATGCAGCTTCAATTATCTGGGCCTTTGAAGTTTTACAGACATCATAGCAGAGACAATTTCTATGCAGGAGAGCACCGAGCGTCACACAGAGCGAGACAGGAAGTGATATGGGGGGAGAAAAAGAAAGCAGGAGAGCAGGTCAAGAAGAGACAAAAATACTGAGCGTCCTGAAATCCCTTGCGGGATTAATACAGTATATTAAAAAAATGAAATGGCAAAGAGGAAAGTTGACCTACACTAAAAAAAGTGCTATAATAAATGATTGAGCATACTCAGGGTTAAATATTGAATTATTCCAAAATATGGATTTAAACATAACAAAAAGCAATCAATAATGAATAAGGAGAAGAGATGTTAACATTCCTGAGCCAGAATAAAACTTAACAATAAAAAAATACTGTCTCCTAGGAAATGACAAGATGCCAAGACTCCTTCACTGATACTGATAGATACAGAGGCCACACCTCCTTCACATGTACTGACAGATACAGAGGCCACGCCTCCTTCACATAAGCTAAGAGATACATAGGCCACAGCTCCTTCACTTATACTGATAGATACAAAGGCCACACCTCCTTCACATGTACTGATAGATACAAAGGCCACACCTCCTTCACATGTACTGATAGATACAGAGGCCATGCCTTCCTCACATGCATTGATAGATACAGAGGCCACACCTCCTTCACATGTACTGACAGATACAGAGGCCACGCCTCCTTCACATAAGCTAAGAGATACATAGGCCACAGCTCCTTCACTTATACTGATAGATACTGAGGCCACACCTCCTTCACATGTACTGATAGATACAAAGGCCACACCTCCTTCACATGTACTGATAGATAAAGAGGCCATGCCTTCCTCACATATACTGATAGATACAGAGGCCACACCTACTTTACTTATCATGATAGATACAGAGGCCACACCTCCTTCCTTAATACTGATAGATACAAACGCCACACCTCCTTCACATGTACTGAAAGATACAGAGACCACACCTCCTTGACTTATACTTATAGATACAAAGGCCATACCTTCATCACATATACTGATAGATGCAGAGGCCACGCCTCCTTCACCTATACTAACAGATACAGAGGCCATGCCTCCTTCACATATATTAACAGATACAAAAGCCATACCTTCTTCACATATACTGATAGATACAGAGTTCTTCACATATACTGATAGATACAGAGTTCTTCACATATTTTGATAGATACAGAGGCTATACCACCTTCACATATAGTGATAGATACAGAGGCCACACCTTCTCCACATATATTGACAGATACAGAGGCCACACCTCCTCCACATATACTGATAGATACAGAGGCCACGCCTCCTTGACTTATACCTATAGATACAGAGGCCACGCCTCCTTCACATATACTGACAGATACAGAGGCCACACCTCCTCCACATATACTGATACAGAGGCCATACCTCCTTCACATATATTGATACATTCAGAGGCCACGCCTCCTTCACATATACTAATAGATACAGAGGCCACACCCCCTTTAGTTATACTGATAGATACAGAGGCCACACCTCCTTCACTTAAACTGATAGACACAAAGGCCACACCTCCATCACATAAACTGATCGATACAGAGGCCACACCTCCTTCACATGTACAGATAGATACAGAGGCCACACCTCCTTCACGTATACTGATGGATACAGAGGCCACACCTACTTTACTTATAATGATAGATACAGAGGCCACACCTCCTTCCTTAATACTGATAGATACAAACGCCACACCTCCTTCACATGTACTGAAAGATACAGAGACCACACCTCCTTGACTTATACTGATAGATGCAGAGGCTACGCCTCCTTCACCTATACTAACAGATACAGAGACCATACCTCCTTCACATATATTAACAGATACAAAAGGCATACCTTCTTCACATATACTGATAGATACAGAGTTTTTCACATATTCTGATAGGTACAGAGGCTATACCACCTTCACATATTGTGATAGATACAGAGGCCACACCTCCTCCACATATATTGACAGATACAGAGGCCACACCTTCTCCACATACACTGATAGATACAGAGGCCATGCCTCCTTGACTTATACTTATAGATACAGAGGCCATGCCTCCTTCACATATACTGACAGATAGAGGACATACTTCTTTCATATATTCTGATAGATACAGAGGCAATGCCTTCTTGACATATGCTGACAGATTCAGAGGCCACACCTCCTTCACATGTACTGATAGATACAGAGGCCACACCTCCTTCACTTATTCTGATAGATACAGAGGCCATGCCTCCTTCACATGTACTAACAGATACAAAGGCCATACCTCCTTCACATATACTGATAGATACAAAGGCCATGCCTCCCTCACTTATGCTGACAAAAAGGTCACACCTCCTTCACATATACTGACAGATACAGAGGCCACGCCTCCTTCACATATACTGACAGATACAGAGGCCACACCTCCTTTACTTATTCTGATAGATACATAGGCAACGCTTCCTTGACATATGCTGGATATAAACATACAAACACCGGATTCACCCTCTTGACCACCTGTGGACCAATGAAACGAGGTGCCAGCTTGCGACTCTCCACCTTCAAAGGAAGGTTCCGGGCACACAGCCATACTCTCATCCCAGGCGAAGCCGATTAGCCTGTGTCTGGTAACTGCGGGATGCTCGGAGGAGTGCCACCCGAACCTTCTTCCAGGTCCGTATGCAGTGCCGTACAACGTTCTGGGCCGAAGGCACCCCGATGTCCTCCTCCTGTTCTGGAAATAGAGATCGTGAAAACCCAAATAAACACTGAAAAGGTGACATCCGTCTAGGAGGTCTTCAAGGTGTTGTGGGCATACGCCGCCCATGGAAGCTGAGAACTCCAGGTCCTGGGGTTGTCAGAAGTCAGGCACCTCAACACAGATTCCAGGTCCTGGTTCACTCTCTCCGTCTGACCATTGAACTCAGGGTGGAATCCTGATGACAGGCTCACAGTGGCCCCTATAAAATGGCAAAAGGCCTGCCAAAAGCTGGAGACAAACTGAGGACCCCAATCTGACACAACATCCTGAGGGAGGCCAAAGATTCTAAAGACATGGTCACAGATCATTCTAGCAGTCACAGTGGCAAAGGGCAACTTATGCAAGGCAATAAAATGAGCAGCTTAAAAAAAACGATCAACCACCACCAGAATAGTAGTGTTACCTTGTGAGGGTGGAAGTCAAGGGAGATATATGACCAGTGGATGAAGCAGGCAATGAGGATGCAAGGAGGGGTTTGTATTGCGCACACACATCGAAGAAGCAGCCACAAAGGTCTTGACATCCTTGGCCATGTCTGGCCACCAAAACTGCCGTTGGAGGAAATCCAGAGTCCTGGATGACCCTGGATGAGCCACCAGTTGAGAGGAGTGTCCCCACTGGAGGACTCGAGACCAGACCACTCTGAGGACATAGAGCCGATTTGAAGGTCTCCTTCTGGGGCCTGGATCCTTTTGTTGTGCTCGCTGGACCTCAGCTACAATTCCCCATCGCACAGGTGCCACAATCTTGGAGCATGGAAGGACAGGCTCAGAGACCCCCTCTTGGACCTTGGATTGGAACTGCTGGGACAGGGCATCAGGCTTAGTATTCTTGGAACCTGGGCGATAGGAAAGACAGAAGTCAAAGCGATCAAAAAACAATGCCCACCGTGCCTGGCGTGGGTTGAGATGTCTGGCTTGCTGAATGTATTCTAGTTTCTTATGATCAGTCCACACGACAAAAGGCAGTTGTGCCCCCTCAAGCCAGTGCCACCACTCCTCAAGAGCTAACTTGACTGCTAGCAACTCACAGTCTCCAATGCTGTACTTCCTCTCCCCTGAAGTTAATTTCCGAGAAAAGAAAGTACAGGGATGCAGTTTCTCATCCATAGACTGTGACAGGATTGCCCCCACTCCCACATCTGAGGTATTGACCTCCACTAAAAACTGCCTTGAGGGATCAGGGAGACTCAGTATATGTGCAGATGTGAATAGAGCCTTAAGTAGTTTAATGGATACCTCTGCCTCGGAAGTCCAGGAGAATGGAGAGGTGGACTTGTGAGTCAGCACAGAGATAGAGCTCCTAGCTACAGTGCTGAAGTTACAGATGAACCTCCTGTAGAAATTAGTGAATCCCAGGAATCTCTGCATCTCCTTAATGGAAGTAGGTGTAGGCCAGTCATGGATCGCCTTCATCTTGATGGGGTCCATCTGGACACTTCCTGGCTTGATGACGAAGCCTAGGAAAGAGACCTCAGACACATGGCAAAGATTCTTCCTCTGGGGGCATGGAATCAGGTTGCAGGTCAATGGTGCAATAATAAGGTGGATGGGGGCAACACTAAAGACTTCTTTGAGGTCAAAATACTCAGAGGGAACTTGGGATAGGTCCTTAGGCACGAGAGACTTGGAAGACTGAGGTGGTGGACTCGGGTAGAGGCAAGTGGCATAACAGGTGGGACCCCAAGAGAGGACAGATCCAAAACTCCAGTCCAGGTGGGGATTATGCTTTGTCAACCAGGGGAAGCCCAAGACTACAGGGAAGTCAGGAGAAACAATCAAATGAAAAAAAATTTCCTCTATGTGGTTATCGATTCTCAACCGGAGTGGGACTGTTGTCCTGGAAACTTGACCACTCCCCAAAGGTCTTCCATCAAGGGCGATCACACACAGGGGAACATCAAGAGAGGCAGTGGGCTTTGAGAGGGTCTTGGCAAGGGACAGATCCATAAAGTTTCCCGCAGCACCAGAATCCAAAAAGGCCTGAAGAGGGTGATGTTGGCCATGAGAAATGTTGACAGGCAAGAGAAAACCTGAGGATGAGAATCCAGGAGATACAGTTACCCTCATCACAGCCCTCCTGCAGCTGAATGGGGTTTGATTTTTCCCTCCAGCTCGGGACAGGAATCATGGAAATGATCAGGCTTGCCACAGTACAGACAGCAGCACTCCCTCATGCATCAGCTTTGCTCAATCTTGGATAGGCGAGTTCCTGGGAGGGTTCAGGGTCCTCGGAGAGGGATTGGGCGATGGAGCTGCCACCCCTCTCTTTGGTTTTGTCTCGGTCACGCTCACGGAGTCGATTATCAAGACGGATTACCTGGGCTATTAGAGTCTCCAAGTAATCTGCCTGCACCCCGTAGGCCAAGAGATCATTGATGGTGTCAGACAAGCCATTGTAAAATGTGGTGATGATGGCCTTGGTGTCCCAGCCACTTTCCGCCGCCAGGGTTCTGAACTGGATGGCATAATCCGCTGCTGACTGAGAGCCTTGGTGAAGTTGGAGAAGGAGTTTGGCTGCTTCAAGGCCTGTAGCCGATTGGTTGAGCACCCGTCGCATTTCCCTGGAGAATGATTGGAAGGTGTCACAAATGGAACTTCTCATTGCCCAGGCCAGGGCTCTACCAGTCAGGAGGGTTATGATGTAAGCCACCCGGGAGCACTCGGATGGGAACGAGGAAGGTTGTAGCTCAAAAGTCAGCTCACACTGATTAAGGAAACCATGACACCCCCCGGGATTACCATCGTACCTCTGCTCTTGAAAGTTGACTGGGGGCGACACCGGTGGAGGTGTGGAGGGGGCTGCTGGGGTAGTCGTTGAAGGACTTGGTCCCTGAGGTGTAAAAAAAACTCTGCAGGGTCAGAAGGATCTCCTCCAACATCCTCTCATGTCTTGTCAACATTGATCCCTGTGCATTAAGAGCACCTTCATGTCATTGCATTCCAACCTCCTGGCTGGAAACAGCAGTAGCAAGAAGCTCTAGGGGGCCAGGGGTTACTAGTTCCTCTGCTGTGTCCATTGTTTGGCTGTGTTCTTTTGTCAGGTCTGGGTGTTTGAGGTGGGGCTAGAACCCAGGCCTCCTGCATGCTTGACTGAGTAGCCACCAATGGAGACAGGGAGAAAGACACAGTTGCAGAGGCACAGACACAGAGGCAAGGGGCAGAGTAAGTCCAGGTATTTTTATTAAGTTGTAGGGGGAATAAAAGGCAACAAGCTTGGCTTCTGAAGACAAAATCCACATGCAATTCTTGCCAAGAAAACAAAAGCAATCACTGAGTGACCCTAACAAAGAAAGGTTCTTCTGAACCTTAGTGGTAGCAAAAGGAAGGCCAAAACTAGGCACAACAGTAAAAGATCCAAGGTACCACAGGGAAAAAAACCACGAAGGCAAAAGATAAGCCACCACATAAAAACAAACTATACTGGTACACAGAGTAGACTCAGGGAAGCTCATGCTTAGTGACTTGAGAACACAGCAAAAACAGAACAAAGGCAGAGCACTTAAATACCCAGACCTAATAAGGAAGAGTATAACAATGATACCAAATTGGGATGTAGGTGGACCGGAAGACACAATACAGGGGTGAACATGAGAAATGGCGACATCTAGTGGTGGAGATAAGCGACACACCCAAGGCTCTGACACGTACTGATACAGAGGTCATGCCTCCTTCACATATACTAACAGTTACAGAGGCCACACCTCCTTCACATATACTGACAAATACAGAGGCCATGCCTCCTTGACATATACTGACAGATACAGAGGCCATACCTCCTTCACATGTACTGATAGATACAGAGGCCACACCATCTTCACATATATTGATAGATACAGAGGCCCCGCCTCCTTCACTTATACTAACAGATACAAAGGCCATACCTTCTTCACATATACTGATAGATACAGAGTCCATGCCTTCTTCACATATACTCACAGGTACAGAGGCCATACCTTCTTCACATGAACTGACAGATACAGAGCCATACCTCCTTCACATGTACTGATAGATACATAGGCCACGCCTCCTTCACCTATACTAACAGATACAGAGGCCATGCCTCCTTCACATATATTAACAGATACAAAAGCCATACCTTCTTCACATATACTGATAGATACAGAGTTCTTCACATATACTGATAGATACAGAGTTCTTCACATATTTTGATAGATACAGGGGCCACACCTCCTTCACATGTACTGATAGATACAGAGGCTACACCTCCTTCACATATACTGACAGATACAGAGGCCACACCGCCTTCCCTTATACTAGCAGATATAGAGGCCACACCTCCTTCTGATATACTGATATATACAGAGGCCATGCTTTCTTCACATATACTAACAGATACAAAGGCCATACCTTCTTCACATATAATGATAGATACAGAGGCCATACCTTCTTCACATATACAGATAGATACAGAGGCCATACCTCCTTCACATGTACTGATAGATACAGAGGCCACACCTCCTTCACATGTACTGATAGATACAGAGGCCACGCCTCCTTCACATATACTGATAGATACAGATGCCATGCCTCCTTCACTTCACTTATACTGATAGATACAGAGGACACACCTCTTTACCTTATACTGATAGATACAGAGGCTACACTTCCTTTACATATACTGATAGATACAGAGGCCACACCTCCTTTACATGTACTGATAGAGGCCACGCCTCCTTCACATGTACTGATAGATACAGATGTCATGCCTCCTTCACTCATACTGATAGATACAAAGGACACACCTCTTTAACTTATACTGATAGATACAGAGGCCACACCTCCTTCACATGTACTGATAGATACAGAGGCCACACCTCCTTCACATGTACTGATAGATACAGAGGCCATACCTCCTTCACTTATACTGATTGATACTGAGGCCAAGCCTCCTTCACTTAAACTGATTGATACTGAGGCCAAGCCTCCTTCACATGTACTGATAGATACAGAGGCCACACCTCCTTCACATGTACTGATAGATACAGAGGCCACACCTCCTTCACTTAAAATGATTGATAATGAGGCCACACTTCTTTCACATATACTGATAAATACTGAGGCCACGCCTCTTTCACATATACTGATAGATATAGAGGCCACACCTCCTTCACATATACTGATAGATACAGAGGCCACACCTCCTTCACATGTACTGATAGATACAGAAGCTACACCTCCTTCACATGTACTGATAGACACAGAGGCCACACCTCCTTCACATGCACTGATAGATACAGAGGCCACACCTCCTTCACATGTACTGATAGACACAGAGGCCACACCTCCTTCACATGCACTGATAGATACAGAAGCTACACCTCCTTCACATGTACTGATAGACACAGAGGCCATACCTCCTTCACTTATACTGAATGCTACTGAGGCCACGCCTCCTTCACATGTACTGATAGATACAGAGACCACACCTCCTTCACATGTACTGATAGATACAGAGGCCACACCTCCTTCACATGTACTGATAGATACAGAAGCTACACCTCCTTCACATGTACTGATAGACACAGAGGCCATACCTCCTTCACATGCACTGATAGATACAGAGGCCACACCTCCTTCACATGCACTGATAGATACAGAGGCCACACCTCCTTCACATGCATTGATAGATACAGAAGCTACACCTCCTTCACATGTACTGATAGATACAGAGGACACACCTCCTTCACTTAAACTGATTGATACAGAGGACACACCTCCTTCACTTAAACTGATTGATACTGAGGCCACACCTCCTTCACTTATACTGATTGATACTGAGGCCATGCCTCTTTCACATATACTGATAGATACTGAGGCCACACCTCCTTCACTTAAACTGATTGATACTGAGGCCATGCCTCTTTCACATATACTGATAGATACAGAGGCCACACCTCCTTCACTTATACTGATTGATACTGAGGCCACACCTCCTTCACTTAAACTGATTGATACTGAGGCCACACCTCCACTTAAACTGATTGATACTGAGGCCACACCTCCTTCACTTATACTGATTGATCCTGAGGCCACACCTCCTTCACATATACTGATAGATACAATTCAATTTAATAAAATTTTATTTGTATAGTGTTTTTTACCCCCCAGTGCAGCTAACTGGGTTATCAAATGCCGGCCATGTCTCTCACTGTCTATGGTGAGAGGCATGTAAAAGA
>JBCNYH010000014.1:706185-719266 GCA_039654325.1 Tandanus tandanus
GAGTGTGTATATGAGAGTGTGTTTGGGGGTGTGTGTATATGAGAGTGTGTATATGAGAGTGTGTTTGGGGGTGTGTGTATATGAGAGTGTGTCTTTGAGTGTGTGTTTGGGGGTGTGTATATGAGAGTGTGTATATGAGAGTGTGTTTGGGGGTGTGTGTATATGAGAGTGTGTATATGAGAGTGTGTTTGGGGGTGTGTGCATGTGAGAGGGTGTATATGAGAGTGTGTTTGGGGGTGTGTGTATATGAGGGTGTGTATATGAGTTTGTGCGTGTGTGTAGGGATATGTGTGTTTATATGCCTGTGTGTATGTGTGTGTGTGTGTGTGTGTGTGTGTATGGATGTGTATGTATGTGTGTGTGTGTGTGTTTTTGTGTATATAAGAGATGAGAGTGTATATGATAGTGTGTATATGACTGTGTATGGATGTGTATGTGTGTGTGTGTGTATGAGTGTATTTGTGTGTGTGTGTGTGTGTGTTTTTGTGTATATAAGAGATGAGAGTGTATATGATAGTGTGTATATGACTGTGTGTGTATGTGTGTGTGTGTGTATGAGTGTAAGTGTGTGTATGTGTGTGTGTGTATGTGTGTGTGTGTGTGAGTGTGTGTATAAGTGTGAGTGTGTGTGTGTGTGTGTGTGTGCGTATGAGTGTAAGTGTGTGTATGTGTGTGTGTGTGTGTGCGTATGAGTGTAAGTGTGTGTATGAGTGTGTGTTTGTATGTGTATTTTACTTTACTGTATCTGTCTTGTCTATATTATGTCTTAACAGTTACACGTATCACCAATTGTTCCCGGTGAAACGTTGTTTCGTCTCACTATGTATATGGCCGAAACGACAATAAAGACTTACTTACTTTCCTCAGCCGTTTTAGTGTTTGTTTCGGGTTCGTTGTGTTCTTCAAATGAAAATGTGATCTAAGAAGATGTGAGGACCAGTTAAAGATTATTTTCTTGCTGTCAGGGGGTGACACGGTGGTGTAGTGGTTTGCACATCTGCCTCACAGCAAGAAGGTTCTGGGTTTGAGCCCGGGCCTTGGTGAAGGCGTTTCTGTGTGGAGTTTGCCCTTGCTTGCCTTGGTTTCCTCCAGGTCCTCTGGTTTCTTTCCATAGTTCAAAGACATGTACATCAGGATGATTGGCTGTTTCCCTTAGGTGTGAGTGTGAATGGTTGTGTGTGTTGTCCCTGCGATGGACTGGCAAGGGTGTACCCCCTCCTTTGCCCAGTTTGCTAAGATAGATCCAGCCTCCCTGTAACAATAGTAGGATTAAGTGGTTCAGCAAATGAGTGTAAAGTCTAGAGTGAAAGTGCTGATTAAGACAGATGAAATTGTGTGCTATCAGGCATGTTTGGTTGGAATGGAGTTGACGGTAGAAGTGCCTGTTCCTTTGTAGCACTAGCAATGAATTCTGGAGAATGTTCTTCTGCTGCTGTGTTTATGATGGCCCTCGGCCCTCGGATGTCACCCTTGACACACAGGAAAGTTTAGTTGCTGAAGAATACGACTCCGATCACGACCTGTTTGTTCATCTGTTTGTGAATAAAATCGTGACCACACCCATCTAAAGATTTCATCAAACTTGGTGAGGTCACTACCCTACCTGAGACCCAAATATGATTTGATATTGGAATGTCAGGGTCAAAGGTCAAAGTCAGACCAAGGTGACAATTTTTTGGAGATAGACACTTCCTTTGTTAAACTTGAAATTGTTTATGTCTAAGAAAGTGATATAGACCCATAGATGCAATGAGGGGCACTTAGGAAATCATATTCATGCTTTCACACTGTATCATCCACTTTAACCTGTGAAAATTAGGGTTATTACATCATAGCACTTCGCGTTGAAGTGAGTGCTCTCCGAAACCTCTTATGGGAATTGAACCAAATTTGACCTTTATCTTCTATTTAAGCTGTAGATGTGCACCATGTAAGTGACCCGTCACAGTAAAGTGGGTATTAAGTCGGAAATTATTAATCTTTAGTGGTTGGTAGCAGTTTGTTGCTGATATCCTAATTTTAAAATGATACCAAATTTTCTAACATATGTTGATAGTTTTGGAAAACCTAACCAAAACCTGCCAGGAACTTTCAGCCTTTTAAAGTATTTAATTATTTCCAACGTAATACCCACTTTGCTGTGATGGGTCACATATTTAGTTTTTTCCAAAATATTCAGACAAAATCTGTGGTGCGTGATAATTATCCCTGCCACTAGGTGACATACTACGAAGAATCTTATGTGGGAGCAGAGAGGAAGAGGGTGAGCTGATGCTCATCTTAGCTACTCTTAATATTTTTTTCAAATAATATTTAATAATACATTTAAAAAGCTGTGTAGTAAATAGTAAATAAAACGAATTAAAGTATTTGAATGCATCCATTTTTCACAATACACCAGACAGTCACGTTACTATGTTGCTAGCATCAGTGCACTACGGCGTTACCATGCTATACAGCTAGCGCTGTTTCTGATTCATCCTATATGAGAAAAAAAAAAAAAAAAAAAAAAAAACACAAAAAGCAACAAAATATGGAATTACAGTATTTGATTGTGAGATTTTTGTTTTTAAGAATAAAGGTGTGTTTTTTGCAATGTTCAGAAAGACTTAAAAGCAGCAGCCATTTTGTCTAAGACCACAGGGGAGGGACATAGATGTTATAAAATAGTTACCAGATGTCTGAAGCATTGTGCTCCTGAGCTGCAGGCTTCATTTCATTTTCTCAATATTTATGCTGCTGTCCTCGATCTTAATCTATACGGATTACAACAGCATGAAAGGAGAAAATAAAAGAAAGGTTACAGTTTAGGGCCGCAGTGCTTCAGGAGTCTGCCGTACGGCCGACTAATACATATATTATATATCACTGAGGAGCAACATTGATGCGTGCCAGTTGTGCAATAACATTGCGTCAATTAACCGATGGAAATACAATGCAATACCAATAATTCTTTGATGGTTTTCCACCAATCAGAAACTAGAAAATCTCTAGAATTAATAACAATTATTTAAAAAAGGTTATGTAACGGTCGGCACGGTGGTGCAGTGGTTAGTACGTTCGCCTCACAGCAAGAAGGAATCCTGTGGTGATATTTCTAATGCCGGTGTATAACCGTCGTAATGAGAATGAATGTCTGTGTGATGACAACTTTTCTACTCTATTTTCCCCTCCAAACTGTTACTTGTTTCAAGCCATCAAATAAAATACACTTTTTTAATCAAATAAAATAAATTACACTTTTTTTACAACCCCCAATCAGAAAAAGTTGGGACTGTATGTTAAATTAAAATCAAACCTGAAAACAGGAATTTGTTAAATTATCTTTGACCGGTATTACATTGAAAAGAACACAACAGCACATTTGATGTGTTCCCCATGAATTTTATTTTGTTTCTTCAAAATAAGCACTTATTTCAATGTTAGTTCTTGCAACATATTTCAAAAAAAGTTGGAACAGTAAAGCATTTACCACTTTGTAATGTTGCCATTCCTTTCCAACACTTAAAAGACGTTTAGGGACTGTGAAGACACCAAGTGAAGCGTTTCAGGTGTTATTTTGTCTCAATCTTCCTACAAACAAGTCTTAAGGTGGGCAATAGTACGGGGTCTTCATTGGCGCATTTTGCGCTTCAAAATGCGCCACACATTCTCTATCGGAGACAGGTCGGGACTGCAGGCTCTTCCTCTTCTTCCGCAGCCAGGCCTTTGTAATGTGTGCACAATGTGGTTTTGCATAGTCTTGTTGAAATATGCACGGGCGTCCCTGGAAAAGAAGTCTTCTTGGAGGCAGTATATGTTGCTCCAAAATCTCTATATACACTTTTCAGCATTAATGGTTCCATCATAGAAGTGTAAGTTACCTTTGAAACAGCACTGACAACCCCACACCATGACAGACCCTGGTTATTGGACTCTGGGTGATCCTTTTCTTCTTTGGTCCTTCGTTAATTTCTTCCAACAAAGACCTGAAATCCTTATTCGTCTGACCAGAGTACACGTTTCCACTGTGTGAGGGTCCATCCCAGATGCCCCCGAGCTTCCTTTTGGCACAGTAAAGTTTTAACTAGCATTTGTGGATGTAACTGCATATTGTAGTACATGACAAAGGTTTGCCAAAGTATTCCTGAGCCCATGTGGTTATATCGCTTATAGATGAATGACGATTCTTGATGCAGTGCCGCCTGAGGGAACAGAGATCGCGGTTATTGACCCTTGTCCTTTAGGCACTGAAATTCCTCCAGATTCCTTGAATCTTTTCATAATGTTATGCACTGTCGAAGGTGAAATATCCAAATCCCTTCCTATCTTTCTTTGAGGAACATTGTTTTTAAACATTTCAAGAATTTTCTCATGTATTTGTTGGCAAACTGGCGATCCTCGGTCCATCTTTGCTCCGGAAGCACTAGGCCTTTCTTGGATGTTGCTTTTGTACCAAATCATGATTACAGTCACCTGTTGTCATCACCTGTTTCAAATCACATCATTATTTAACCACTTTACCTCATTACTAGCCCTAAATTGCTCCTGTCCCAACTTTTTTGGAATGTGTTGCAGGTCTGAATGACAGGAAAGGATGTATATTTTTTAATCAAATACAATAAAATACACATTTTTACTCAAATAAAATGTACTTTTTAAATCAAATAAAATACACATTTTAAATGAAATTAAATAAAATACACTTTTTAGTCAAATGAAATAAAATACACTTTTTAAATCAAATACAATAAAATACACTTCTATATCAAATACAATAAAATACACTTTTTAAATCAAATACAATAAAATACACTTTTTAAATCAAATACAATAAAATACACTTTTTAAATCAAATACAATACACTTCTTAATCAAATACAACTGGAAACTGGAAATGAAACGACTGGAGACGGCCCTACGGTGTATATTTTTTGGATTGAAGTTGATTCTTGGTAAAGTTGTGATACCTTACCACCTCTCTCACACTTTACGTCAGGGGAAACACTGAAACCATGGACACCCCTTGTTCGGACATTGGGTTTGTAAACCCTGCTGTGAGGTATGGAGCACCGTCCAGGCTTTGCTTTCTGAATTTCGGTTTTTTTATATGTTCTTTTTTTCCTATAGATAGATTGCTCCAGCAGCTTTAACTCAATTCTCTTCATCTCTTTCACTTTCTTATCTCCACACCAACACTAATGAAATATTCAGCCTCTACAGCCGTGATGTCTGCATTAGCACTTTAACAACAACAACAAGCACAACAGCAGTCCATCACAATGCAAGACCACGCCTCTCTTTTCCTGTCTGAGTTTCCCTTCAGCACAAAACTTTTCTCACAAACTCACAGCTCCTCAAAGTCTGAATTATAAATCACACATGAATACAGGAGAGTGCTTTTCGAGGCAAGCTTAAAAAGACACGTGTGGCTGTTCTGACCTACTTCACGTCCATTAATGGTCCCGCACACACTCCAAACCTATACCTAGGTCTTCGTGCACTCAGGTTTAAGAGAAAGCTTTAAAAGATACGTACATGTCTGATAGAGGCACTTCCTTTCAAACCCTCACTAATCCTGAGTGCAGAAGAAAAAAGATGAAAGGCTTTTCATCAAGAGTCTTCCATGTCTGTAAATCTTTTATATAAATATAAAATTCGGGTACATAACATTTGAATTGAACTTCAATAGGAAAGGTGCTGATTAAAACCACCAAAAAATAAAAAACACAAACGTCTTCTGGAGGTCTTCTGAAGGGGAAGGATGCTAGGTATTTTAGGATCCTAAGATACCGGAAGTAAATTAAGGACATGTGCACTTTTGTTTATTTTCATCCTCTTTTCTGGGAAGAACTCAGTCCCTTATTTCTGTCCATTAGCTCTGAGTTCCATGAAGGTGACCAAACGTGAGTGAACGTTCAGTCTAAGGGTTATATTAATTCAAATGCTTTAAGCTGAAAAAGGATTACTGTGTACACCAGACTGTTGTGGACGCTCCTCGTAAACACGTTTAAAAATGTGTGTTATCATTTTATACGGTGAGGATTTTGGAAGGAGTCTTCAATGTCAGAGCTGTAACTTTAAGGCTTCCAGAACAGAAGCCTTTGTGGTCAAGCTATGGTAACATCAAGCTGTGTTTTGTTTTGTCTTATGAACTTGACGGAGGAGAATAAAGAGTGGTTTTGAGGGAGCAAGTGTTTATAGCTGCTATAATGTAAGTGAGAACAGGAACAAATTCTTAACTATGTGGAAAAGTAAAATGTCATTGCTGTGATATGAGAGGAATAATACACTTCAGGTTGCCGTTTCAGATACACTGCTTCATTACACCACCATGTCAGCGAGCATCATGTCATTTTCATTTTGTAATGTACTATGCACAAAAATGCTTAATAATGTCCACAATTTATGATTCTGAACACCTAATTCAAGTTCTCGCTACTTAAATGGCCCTGTGACACTGTCGTGACCTTGGATGAGCAGGCCACTGATTTACTCTGGCTAATTATAGCCTGTGTTACATTGCATTAGCTCTCTGCATGTCTGTCACGTCAGAGCCAGATTAATAACGCTGATCCTCTCAGCCAGAGGTTGAAGCAATCATGCAGGAAAGCCACAAGCTGTTCCTCCCTGAGCCAAACAGCAGCTTACGCTAAAAGCTTGTAAATCGTGACAAGCGTGATGATGTTAAGAACCTGCAGTGAACTCACTAATAGGTTGGGTCAGGGGAACGGTCACTGAAAGGTGCTGATCCAAAAAAACCCCACAACAACCTGCCAAATGCCTTTAGTGATAATATTTTACATTTCTGACACTTTTGATATAATTTACAGTAAACTATTTTGTACAAAAATAAAGATGTTGCACCATCAGCAAGCTTTTGAGATATATTGAATTAATAAGGTCTTAAGGATGTAAATGAAAACTCCAGTTCCATCTGGATGTTTATGAGGAGAACAGTAACACAGCAGTTGTTATTAAGATTTACCATCTCATTTTACTCCATGGATTCCTCATTAAAATATAAAGAAGGAGACAAATGTTCCAGACAGAATTTGCAAGCCAGTGTAACATAATGCCCTTGAATATGATGGAGATAAACAACTTTATCATTGGAAGTACATTTTAATGATGATATATCTAAGTTCATGGGTGAATAATGGATACGTTAAGCACTTTCCTATGCTCTTGAAAGAAAGGTAGACAACAAAGAAAAATAAATGCACTGCCAGAACGAAAACCAATTAAGTGATGTGATCTTTTGCTTTCTCACTCCCATCCGGTAGCGCCGCCTTCATCATATTATATTGTCCCAAGTTGTCTGTGAAGCAATACTGCTAATTTCCCCTTCTAAAGCTTTCTCATCTTATTGACCATCTATCCTCCTTTTGGCTTGTCTCCAGGAGTGCAAGCGCTGCTGCCAGTAAACTGTCTTGGACTTGAGGTTTGTGCAGCTCAATATGGACAGTTGCCAATGACCGAACCATACATCTGGGGTTATGGAAGTGTGAACAAGTTGGAGCAAGTCTTCTGACAACATGGCTGCCCATCGCATCCGAGTGACCAGCAATAACAATGTCCTCCCACGATGCAGGTCCGAAGGCACCCTGATTGATCTTGACGACGATGTGTCAGAGACCAGTCTTACAGAAGTCAAAGGTCAGTTTAAAACTGCATGATATGATACTTGTTGAATACAACTAAGGTGGTGCGGTAGCGTAGTGGTTATCACGTCTGCCTCACAGCATGAAGGTCCTGGGTTTGAGTCCTGGGCTTGGTGACGGTGTTTCTGTGTGGAGTTTGCATGTTCTTCCAGTGCTTGCGTGGGTTTCCACTGGGTACTCTGTTTTTCCACAGTCCAATGACATGCACATTAGGCTAATTGGTTGTTCCAAAATGCTTCTAGGTGTGGTTGTGAATGGTTGTGTGGGTGTTGGCTCTGTGATGGACAGCCCCCCAACCCTAGTAGAATTAAGCAATTTGGTGAAAGAACGAACAAATAAATGAATGAATGAATGAAAGAATGAATGAATGAATATACCCACTGTTATAATAATTTTCTTACTCCATCTTCTCTTCTAGTGCCTTCCCCCAGTGCCTTGCGGTTGGACACTACTGCATCCTTTGGGACTGCACAGGAAGTTGTTGCCATCAAGGATTATTGCCCTTCTAGCTTCACCACATTAAAGTTCTCCAAAGGAGATCATCTCTACGTGTTGGATACTTCCGGAGGAGACTGGTGGTATGCTCACAACAACACAGAGATGGGATACATTCCCTCTTCTTATGTCCAACCTGTTGGCTATCGGGACTCTTGTCTCAGTGACAGTGGGATGATTGACAACCTAGGAGACTCCTCAGACGAAGGCGTGAAGGAGTTAGACCTGCTGGGAGAGTGGACTGGAATGTCTCTAAAGTTCCCTCCAGCTCACAAAAGCAAAAACAACCCCTTTTCTACAAATCCGTTTCTCAACGGCAGCGTGCAGAACCAGCTACAAGAGCAGAATACCAATCAACACAACAGCATTGACCTACTTCTGTTTGACTCTCTGACCCCATCAGCTCCTGTCTCCACCACCAGCAGCAACAGCACCAGTAACGGATATGGCAGTAGCATTTTTGACGGCACACCCACCAGCCCTAATATGGAACCCTTGCAAATATTCCTCAAGGACAACCCATTTTTCCGTAGTAAAAGATCCTACAGTTTGTCAGAGTTGTCAGTCCTAAAGTCTCAGTCAACTCCTCTTTTACCACCATCCGAGTTCTTTACAGGTCTTAAGGCACCTTCTCCAGAGCAGTTTAAGAGCAGAGAGGACTTCAGAACAGCTTGGTTGAACCATAGGAAGTTGGCACGCTCGTGTCACGACCTTGATTCCTTGGGACAGAACCCAGGCTGGGGCCAAACACAACCAGTTGAGACTAATATTGTTTGTAAGCTGGACAGTTGTGGTGGGGCAGTTCAATTGCCAGACACGACCATCAGTATTCACGTTCCTGAGGGTCATGTTGCGGAAGGAGATACCCAGCAAATCTCCATGAAGGCTTTATTGGATCCCCCACTGGAACTAAACAATGACAGGTGTACTACAGTCAGTCCTGTAGTTGAGATCAAACTGAGTAACATGGAGATAAAGTCATTCATAACCTTGGAGATGAAGGTATCTGTGGAGGTTAAGAAAGAGAGCAGACAAATGACAAAGGTTGTATGTGTGAGGAGTGACAGTAAAGATGGCCCTTATGTCCCTGTTCCTCAAAGTTACATATACGGTGACACAGTTCAGGTGCAGCTGGACAGCCTGGAACCATGCATGTATGTCGCTGTTGTGGTCCAGTCCCACAGCATCTCATTTAATTTAACAGTTTGGGATCAAGTGATGAAGAAAATCACATTGGGCCTGTACGGACCCAAGCACATTCATCCATCCTTTAAGACCGTGGTTGCTGTTTTTGGACACGATTGTGCTCCAAAGACATTGCTTGTCAGTGAAGTCGGGAAACAAGCTCAGTCTGCCCCGGCCGTTGCACTCCAGCTGTGGGGAAAGCACCAGTTTATTCTCAACAGGCCTCAAGACCTACAAATAGGCATGTACTCGAATATGAGCAACTACGAGGTAAAGAATGATCAGGCCAGGGTGGTCCGAGGATTTCAGGTAAAACTCGGCAAAGTGAGTCGGCTCATATACGTCATCACATCTCGAAATGCACAAGAGCTGTCTGATTTCACCTTACGGGTTCAGGTAAAGGACGATCAGGATTGCATTCTTGCTCAGTTCTGCGTCCAGACGCCACAACCGCCTCCCAAAGCTGGAATCAGAGCTAACGGCCAGCGCAGGTTCCTGAAGAAGAAGGAAGTAGGGAAAATCCTTCTGTCTCCTTTGGCCATCACTACCAAATACCCACAGTTCCAAGAGCGCTGCATCATCAATTTAAAGTTTGGTAAATTGATCAAGACGGTGACCAGGCAAACAAAGAATCAGTATTTGCTGGAATATAAAAAGGGTGATGTCATTGCCTTGCTAAGTGAGGAGAAGATCAAATTGAAAGGACAGTTATGGACCAAAGAGTGGTATATTGGTTACTATCAGGGAAAGACCGGACTTGTGCATGTGAAAAACGTGCTCGTCTTGGGAAAAGTAAAGCCGGTGTACTTTTTCGGGCCAGACCTCACGACCACAATGCTACTGGAGCAAATTCTCAAGCCCTGCAAGTTCCTCACCTACATTTATGCCTCTGTGAGGACTGTACTAATGGAGAACCTGGGAAACTGGAGGGCATTTGCAGATGCTCTGGGTTATGATAATCTACCCTTGACTTACTTCTGCAGGGCAGATTTGGATAGTGAACCTGAGAAAGTGGCTTCTGTACTGGAGAAACTCAAAGAGGATTGCAACAACGTGGAAACGAAGGAGAAGAAATCTTTTCAGAAGGAGCTCATGATGGTAAGTTGTAAATATTCAAGGTGTGTGTGTGTGTGTGTGTGTGTGTGTGTGTGTGTGTGTGTGTGCATTTGAACTTGATTACCACTGATTACATTTACCGTGTGCAAGCTTTGCTTCATACAAATGAAGATGCGCGTCCCTGGATGCAAGTCCGCTTAACTCTGGATTTAAACCCAGCTTATCTGAAATCCCTTATCTTCCTTACTCTGATGAGTGCTAATGGCTAGCAGGCTAATTCTAATAAGAGTGTATCTCTGCTCCATTCTCCATCCTTATCTTGCACAGCTGTGGAAAACCTGCAAGTGCAGCAGCAGTGCCTTTGATTTGCTGGCTCAGACCTTAAAGGAAAAACTTTAATCAGTGTGCACATGTTGGTGCTGTTAGTGGGTGCTGTATATTTGGGGCTAGTGGTATTCACATTTACAGCATTTGGCAGAGGTATGCTAACTCCGCTTTTTTTAATCTACTGGGGAAAAAAACGTAATCATAGTGATAGAAGCGCTGGCAGCTAAACAAACCACTCAGAGAACATTTTGAGCAGTTCTCAGAACAACACAGGGGAAAATGTGAAGCTTTTACTAACCACTGTTTACACATATTTGCTTTCTTAAACATGTTTCAGCTCAGGCTTCATGCATTGAAGGTAGCCTGGGTATTATAATCAGCAGTCTTTTGGTATCTCAGGCCAGACTCTGATGGTTAGCAGCCTCTCAGCCTCGGTGGAGTTAAAGAAAATGCAGCATCAAGCGAAAAACAAGAGTTGCCTTCTGTCACTAAAGTGCACAAACAGAAATTTTGCTGCATGGATGAGTGTCTGAATATCTGAGGATGCATTTAATTCGAAGAAAGATTGAAAGGCCTGGTACTGAGGCCTTAATTTTCAGAGTTGTTGGTGGGCAACCCTTTCAACTAGGTATGAAGGCACTGAAGAAAACAAAGATAAATATTTTTGTGTCTTTCTGTGCAGACCTGCCAACCTTGATTCATTTTGTGTAGGAAGAAATTTGAGGTATCTATTCTGAGTTATCATTCAGAACTATACAAAAAGACTGAGACTGAGAGTCGTCTTCCCACTCACCTCCAATTCAAATGGTAGATGAACCCATTTGCAGTTGCTTATATGTTTGCATTTGAGAAATTCGAGAGCCCTGACCCCTTTGCCCCATCTCTCATCTGGAGAATTTGAAAGATGTGAAGCTGTTCTCTAAGTTTCTCACAGTAATTGAGAACACTTTGAGTTTATTAACGTGCCCCTGGAATCAAAATTGGTGTTTCACGGTTTGTTTTATACCTCCACTGTTATCATACAGCAGTATGAGTAAAAAAATTGGGCTCAGTGGATACAAATTGGGGTCAGTGGAGAAAATATTGTGCACATCGATTGGAAGGTCATGAGTTCAAATCCCAAAACTGCTACTGCTGGAACACAGTTTTTTGTATAACATGCAAAATACTACATGGGAAAGGTATGCTTTGATTAATTCGATGTGTATTCATATATACACATTATTATTCACTGAAGAGATTTTCTTTTTTCTGATTGGTGGAAAGCCATGAAATAATTCTTGATATTGTATCATTACTATGGGATAAGTTGAATAGTTACTGCACCACTGACATGTGCAACATAAAAAATGACTGTCTACTTTTAAATTTTTTTGAATGAATAATTAAACAACTATAGAATTTGGCCAAACAACCCCTCAGTTGAATAAGACTCATGCCTCATTCTATAACGGCGTATTATTTACATGGACAACTTGGAATAATGCTTGAATGGTTGACAAAAACTCATGACCTGCAAGTTGCAGTTTGGCCTTTGTGTATTTCAAGGTAAAACCTTGTAGCACCTTTTTGTTTTTATTTAAACTACTTTATAACAACTATTCACTTCAAGCTCAGTGGATATTTCTGAATAGTCTCTTCAACGTTCAGGAATATGTACCTCGTCTTCTGGGAATAACTGTTTTATAAATGTAAGTTACTCTGGATAAGGGCATCTGAAATAAGGGTGTCTGCCAAATGGCTTATAAAACAACAACTCACATGATCACCCTGAATGCTACCTACAGTTCAGGAGGCATGTCTCGATCTACAGTAGCAGCTCATTAGCAGTCAGCGTGGCACGTTGTTCCCACACACCATTCTCTTTTCCAGCTACTGATATTTCCAACATTTTGCAAATCACAGTGACAGGTGCTTGGGGCTGATCAGTGGCGGAATGCTCCTTCAGACAGAGCGAGAACACAATTCTGCCCTCGTACACCTCTGTGGTGAGAGCCAGTAAAAGGTTTTTGTGAAATTCTATCCTGGTTTCTCAATTTAGCCACATCACAAAGTGACTGTCAGGTTTGTTTAGAAACAGAATAAAGGCCCCGGTGTGACTCTCTCAGTATTCTTTTTTACACTGCGCAGGTCTGTAGTTAAACCCGTAGTGTTTCTATTTGATCTGCTGTCGAGAGCAGTAATCTCTCTGGTTCTAATATCACCTAATTATCCCAACTGTTGCTGTAATTTTCTTTTTTATCACAAACTGGCTGATAGTATACCACTTCTCCGGATGGACAGGAAGCTTTACACAGACTGCTTTGTGTGTGTGTGTGTGTGTGTGTGTGTGTGTGTGTGTGTGTGTGTGTGTGTGTGTGTGTGTGTGTGTGTGT
>JBCNYH010000014.1:727615-738001 GCA_039654325.1 Tandanus tandanus
CTCTCAGTGTGTCTTACGCTCAGTGTTTCTCACCTACAGTGTGTCTCACCCTCAGTGTGTCTCACCCTCAGTGTGTCTCACCCTAAGTGTGTCTCACCCTAAGTGTGTCTCACACTCAATGTGTCTCACCCACAGTGTTTCTCACCCAGTGTGTCTTACCCATGTTTTTCACCCACAGTGTTTCTCACCCTCAGTGTGTCTTACCCATGTTTCTCACCCTCAGTGTGTTTCACCCTCAGTGTTTCTCACCCACAGTGTGTCTTACCCATATTTCTCACCCTCAGTGTTTCACACCCACAATGTGTCTTACTCATGTTTCTCACCCCCAGTGTTTCTCACCCACAGTGTGTCACACCCTCATTGTCTCCCACAGTGTGTTTCATGCTCTGTATATCTCACCTCCAATGTGTCGCATTCCTCAGTGTGTCTCAATCCAGTGTGTCTTGCTCAGTGTAACCCCCCCCCAGTGAGTTTCACTCCCAGTGTTTCACCCCAATGTGTCTCACCCTTCGTGTGTCTCACCATCAGTGTGTTTCACTCTTACTGTGGCTCACTGCCAGTGTTTCACTCTCACTGTGGCTCACTCCCAGTGTCTTACTCTCAGTTGGCTCACCTTCTTTTCTATTTTCCTTTTTTTTCCTCTTCCTCACACTGGAAAAACACAGACATGTGTTATGTGCATGAGGAGACAAACACACTGTGAGCTCCTAAGCACGGGGGTCAATTCCAGCTATCACTTGTGCCTGTCAGAGGGAAATCCTGCTGACGCTGATAAACTGAAATGGTCCAGCAGTCCCATTTGGCCCAACGTCCATCATTTCCTCTGCTTTGCTTCCGATTCATCTGGCTGTAATGGAGCGCGGCGTGATTGGGGATGGCCTGCGCAGAGACAAATTGCTTTCTATCTGCTGCCTGGTTGGAGAGCAGAATCTGCAGGATTGAGTTGGTGGTCAGTGTGGACTCTCAATTGCTTTCAGATGCTAATAAAGTGCTTTCGATGTGCAGGGCTTAGGGACCTTCTATCTGTCTGCCCTTTAACACAGACGCTTTCTGAATGATTGAGGACTGTTTGGATTTTACACGCATGAGGAGGCAATGCCATGGAGTGGGTGGGACGAACCCCCATCCCAGCTGTAACACATGTGGCGAGAGCATTGTAAGGCGTGATGACCGAGTCCACAAACATCACAGGTTCACAATCCAACAATTTAAAACACACAAACTGCTGGTTGGGGAAGTGAAAGGAAATGTTTATGACAGGAAACACAATAACGTATGCCAGTAACATGAGCACAATATAAAGTCTTGTAAAAAAGAAATAATGTAGTTTGAGGAAGATATATTGACAGGTTTAATCATAATATGCAGTGGATATATAACATACATAATATATGGTTGATATTGATTTTTTTTTTATAGTTATGAATTAAAAATGCCAAAATGTCCATCAAAATTCCCACTGCAAATTGCATTGTAGATAAATGATCAAAATAGTAATATTACTTTTTTTCTCTCTACTCTTTAAACAACTGATTCGTTTTTTATTAGGTAAATTAAAGAAAATATGTTCTATTTAATTATATACATTTTTATAGGATGTCAAAAAACATGATGTTATAATATTTAATCTGACATCTATTTTTAAAAACATGCACACTTGTATTGGTCATTTGAATATGATTAATCTATTGTGATCCTTAATAGTGTTAAAGGGAAAACTTTTATTCTGATGAAGTTTCATGTATTTTTTCTTTAAATACTGGTTTTATTTTGCTACTGTTAGATCCGTCCATTTTCCATGTAACAATCTGTAATCTCGCGTGGCTTTGAACGAGAACTGACTGAGAACCCAGTGTATTTGACTCTTTGACTTTTCATATGGTTCATCCACAGATGAAGTGATTTCAAATGGACTCCTAACTTTTATTCATGAATGAATGTTAATTCCTGAAAAGAAGTTTTTGTTTTATCAGGATTCATGAAACACATGATTATGTGGTCAACTATCAAATGGCAGGAAGGGTACGTGACCGTGTTCTCTTTTATGGCGGATCTGTAACATCAACATAACATAAAAACTTACAATTTCAACCTACCAACCCAATTTTTGTCAAAAAGTTGGTGAAACAATGTATTTCTTTTTTTTTTTTAATCCTCTGATGTGTTGAGATTAGATTGTAAGTTGACCCAGAGTGTATCCCGTCTCCTCTGGGTTTAGAATAGCTGCAGGAATTCAATATGACATGAATTGTCCTTATATGCTATTGCTACAGTTTTGTTGTCCATCCTTGACATGTTATGATAGCATCAAATATTTGCCTTTTTTTCATAAAAAAAGTAAATGTTGGGGCAAATGTTTTTGGTTCACAGAAAGCATCCCTGATAAACTGAATCTGAGTTAAATAAACATAACGTGAGCTTTGTTTGTAACAGAAAAAATAGTATATTTCTGTATATTTCTATATAAAATATGGCTAAATTACATCTAATTCAGGTACGTAAGTCCCAAATATTATCTCTTTAGTTATTGGGAGATAAAGTAGGCTCACAGAAGTAACATATAATATGATGTTTTGTATGGGAAATTTTATTTTATTTTTTTTTACTTATTTGGGAACTCTATGGCACAAGATAATGTGTTTCCTGCCATATTTCATATAAGGGACTCGCTAAGAGAAAAGATGATGATAATCAGAAATGTGGTGATTTGGGTAAATAAATGAAAATGGCTGCATGTTTGTGATGTGAACAGAATTGCAGACTTGATCATGTTCAGATTCTGTGTTTAAATCTGTAAATAATTAAAATGGAGCTGCAGTTTAAGGAGTTTAAGGAGCTTTGGTTCTTTCTGGACACACACACTATGTGAATGGTGGATTATTTATACCCACATTACTGAGACTCCTGACTCAGCATTCCGACTCCGTAAGTACACTCACACACTGAGCAGGTGGTCCAGCTCGCTCTCGTCACCCACCTCTCCTGCATACTAACCGCAAAGTTTAATTAAGGAGCCTCTGTCAGGCTTTTTTTTTTTTTTACTGCTAATGGTAACAAAATTCCAGTCGTTCCAAATTCCGGGTTTTGTTCCAAGGACAGCAGTGTGATGTTCACCGGCTCAGGAGGAATGTCAGGAGACGTTCTGATTGAATTCCAGGTTATCATCCTGGCAGCGACGGTCACATTCCTGTGACTGCGTGATGAGAAGATGTGTGGTACGGAGAGGATAAAGAGACAGAGCACCTGTCCTTTCATCAGCACCACATCTTTAAAAAAATCTAAAACACTTTCACCAAGCCAAGCTTTCGGAAAACCGTGTGTGAGTGCTGATAAACTTCTGAATAAAACATAAGAAATAATACAGCAAAGTACTAAAAAGTACTGGAGTATGTGTGTATGCTTTGTCCTGCCCATGAAAAGGGGATCGATGGGAATATTTTTCTGCCTGGTTTCATGAAGTTGATTTTATTCTTCCACTTTTATCAAGTTTACAACATTTAAACTACATTGACACCCCACATATTTCACACCATACCTCTTTGTCCTCCCCACATAGGATTGCTTGCATTTCATATTAAGGGGGTACTTTTAGTTATGTTTGAAGTCTTTGCTCCCTTAATGAAGTGTATAAAAGGTGAGCTGGAGTTCAGCTGGATCCTACAGGTGGAATCTGATCCGAAACCATCAGTCACTCTGATGAGAGCGCTTAATAGGCCCGACTCCACGCGTGGGGCCCGGAACATAAAAACAGCATTTAACATCAAATATTCATAAACATTTTCCACACCTTATACCAGGACATACCGTGGCTGGGAGTCGTGCCAGCATGCCATTTTTGCATGATGTACCATAAGGAAGCATTTGTTTCTGCAATTAGTCAGTGTGCATGTGGTTTACTGCAGGTCAACATCAACATCAACAGGTTTATGTGTTAATGAAATCTGAAAGACATGATTTTACATTCATTTAACCAGAATGTTCTGATAATTTGATTTAGTTTAATTATAAAACAGAATATCCTGTTTTTCCTGCTTACGAGGTGTGAGGTCAAACGGTCACAGTGTTATTGTGCCTTATAAACATGAGTGTTATAAACAGCAGTACTGTTTGTATGAGTGAATTTCTTGTGCTTTTCAAAAATTAGGTACTGAGGATTAATTAGTGATGTCACAGAACATGTTTTTGAACGTTTTTACTCTGAGTGCAGCAGAGTTTCTGTGTTTGGTGCGGTTTGTCTGACTGTTAGCGGGATTGTGCAAAACCTGCCCATCCGAATTCCATAGAATTTGGTGGAAGGGTGACTCATGGGCTGAGGGAGAACCTGTTCAATTTTGAAGGAGATCTGATTAATGGATTGGGTGGAGCCAGGAATTTCGTTTCACTTTCACTAGTGTTGCGAGATACAGCATTTGTAGCTTTGTAGTCTGCACTCAACAATGCATCCATACATCTTAATATCCAGTAGGTGGCCTTAAAGATAGTGTCAATGGTAACAAAACATACCCGGTGTAGAAATACTTCACTGGTCATACAGTATATCCAAATGTATAAACTGGTGGCATTTGAATTCATGCACTTTATCACACTGTTGAGGTGATTTTAAGTGAAGCTACATTAGTTAGCTTGGAGTGGAGAAATCTTAGCAATCTGTTTTAATTGTGAAATCAGGTCAGATTGCTGATATCTTACATCACATCATGAAGTGCACTTGGATTACGTGACACAGTATCACATGGTATCGGACATTGGTATCATACCAGTGTTTAGGAGAACTACATAAGGACATGGATGTGCACTGAGCTCCTCTTCTGTCAGTGACTCTTTTCTCCTCGTCTTCTCGAACTGTTTCTCTCGGGACATCATGCTGAGGTATCACGCAGCTCTGTTCCACACAGGAGATATACAGATCTACACAACGTGTTTGTTTTTGTTTGCTTGTTTATTGTTTTTTTAACGGTTATTGCGGACTGTGCTAACGCATTATCGCCACTCTTTCTAGCACATCCAGCCACATGCCCGATGAGCTTATGCTGTGGCAATGGGGTTTCTGTCTCTTGTTCTGTCCGTTCACCATCCATTCACAATTTTCAAAATGCTCCTTCTTTATTTCTTGACCGATTTGACCGTGTATCCTTCTGTTCACTTCCATTCCCACAGGTCTTAGCACACATTTCCCTGTTTCTTTTACCTGCAGAATTAAAAATGTTTTTAGAAATTTTACCATTATGATCACTCTCATAAATACATTCATCCAATGCAGTACCACAAGAATAAATACAATTTGTCCCTATAAATATTCAAATACGTGCAGTTGCTGAAAATTGCATCATTGTATCTTGTATGGGTGCTGGATGAGCACCACATCACTGACGTTCTGGTTTACTTTATTGCTACTGTTTACTGTTCATTATTATTGTTTTTTCTTCTGGGGTCCTCGTGAGAAGATTTCTTATGGTGTCTCAGAACTTGCACGAGTACTTTTTTATTTCGTGCGAGTGTTTTCTTGCTCAATGTGTGCAAAGACACAGGAAGCAACGAGTGAATCGGAACAAGTGAATCGATTCGCCACAGAGTGACATGCGACATCATGTCATGAGAAGCAAATCGCTTTACCGCTCAGCTCCTGTTACCTATGTGACTTCCTCGCCTGCAGGGCAGTGGCTTATTGGTTAAGGCAATGGGCTACTGATCTGAAGATCGGGGGTTCAATCCCGGTACCACCACTGTTGGGCCCTTGAGCAAGGCCCTTAACACTCAGTTGCATAAACATGATAATTGTAAGTTGCTCTGGGTAAGACTGTCTCCCAAATGACATAAATGTAAATGTTTCCTGCTTAAAAATCTTTAATCTCGAGTGAAACTATGAGCAGAAACGAGCTTTCACTACAGAAGATCCGTAAGAGCTTTAATTATCATTATATTACTTAAGTTTATTTTAACTCTTATCAAAATATAGTTTATGATGAAGATGATGATGATGATTATTATTATTACTAATATTATTTTTATTACATGGAGAGTATAGGTGAGGCCGACTGCTTCAGAAGCATGGACCCAGCCATGGCGTCTCCAGTTATTAAAATTTCTGTTTGCAGTCCTAAAGCACACGATATTTAGACACGGCAATAATAACCTCATCTTCCATGTTGATGTGAGCTGATTAATTAAAGTCGTGTTCGTTGTTTCCCTACAGAAAGATTTTCGCGAACTCCGTGTTTGGTGGCAATAAATGGTATCTTTAAGCTCCGATTGCTATTCTGTCGAATCGTGTCGTGTGAAAGTTCAGCTCAGTTGAACTCTGCACCCGTCACTTTATGTTGCTAGACAAAATTTTGCCTTTCACCATGCGTTTCGCGCAAGATGATTGACTTTGCATGACAGCTTGTCTCTCGCCACTTCCTACGTGAATGCAGCTTTACTCCTCCGGGCGCTTAATTTTCACTCAAGCATTTTTTGTTTTGTTTTGTTTTTTGCTTCTCACTCCCAGCATGCTCGACTCTTCCTACCGTTTACACATGCTTGCTCGACATTTTTACCTTTTTGACTTTGAAGGCAGGGACAGTTGCTGATTGGATGTTTCCTATTCACAATGATGACAGTTAACTTCAGCCTTACTGTTGAAGTCATGTGTATTTACCGTAGACCAGGCAATATAATGGTATTTACTTCTGCACCTCAGACTTTTCAGGAAGAATAATGTTTATGTAGCACATTTATGAGTTGCAAACAACAAATCCAGGATTTAGAAAATATATATTGCTGCTTGAAAGTGCTTAAAAGATACTGACTCTTAATGCTAAATACTAAATCACTGCCATATTCTGATGTGAATCATGCTAAACTTGCTGGTTGCTGACCTACTTTCCCAACCATCAGGTTCAGAATTGGACATCATCAATAAAAGGGAAAAGGATTCGAAATACATCAACATTATTAGTCTTCATTTTAACTTTTAAAATTACGTTTTTGTTCAGCATTATATTACAAGGTCTACGGTAAATGCACATGACCTTAGCAGAAAGGCGGAAGGTGACTGACATCATTGTGAAAAGGAAACTTTCAATCAAAGGTGCAGAGACATCAGCAGCTGTCTCCGCCTCCAAAGTCTCAGAAGTGAAGATGTCGAGCAAGCGTGTGTAAGTAGTAGGAAGAGTTAAGCATGCAGTAATCCAATTCTGTGCATGCACAAACAAAAGAAACAAAAAACGCTCGCACGAGGTGACAAAGTGTTCACACGAAGTAAAAAGGTGCTCATGTGAGTGAGGCTTTGTGCGCATATAGCAAAAAAGCGCCATACATTCCTGACTGTGACCCAGTTCTGTAGGTTGAAACAGGGACTCCCTGCACCATGCCACCCCCCTGACAAGTCTAAACAATCCAAAAGTAGCTTAGTGTGCTAGCTAAGCACAGAGAACACACAGTGGCACACTAACCTCTGAATTACTTTATTATATCCATCAGATGTACTATATGTACATTAACACACTGCTCAGCTGTACAAATGAAATATTAGATGTTATTTATTACACTGCACTCAGGTACTGATAGTTCTTGAAGCATTCTTTGATAAATGTTTATGCTTTATTATGATTTTTTTTTTTTTGTAAGCACTAAGGAATTAATTCAAACCAAAATGTTGATTAATAAATAAATGTAAATGTTTAGGAGAGTTATAGAGAGGGTGATGGTTTACTGATCCCAAGGTTGGGGGTTCAAACCCCACTATCACCGGTTTGTCACTGCTGTCCCCCCAATGCAGCTAACTGGGTTATCAAATGTCGGCCATGTCTCTCACTGTCTGTGGTGAGAGGAATGTAAAAGAACCATTACTGACTTTCGTCAAGAGTAGGCTCCATTGGTGCCAGCGTGTTTCAGCCCTGCGATGGCCTGGCGAGCTGTCCAGGGTGTACTTGCCCTCGCCCAGAGTCAAAGCCTCCCCGCACCCCTAATTAGGATTAAGCGGCTCAGAAAATGAATGAAAGAATAGAGAGTGTGAACATGGGCACATTTTCAGACAGGAGCTCTCGACTGCAACTGTTAAAGTGTCTAGAGAAGCTTATTAAAAAACAAAAAAGAACATTTTGTGTACAAAGCCAGAGAAAAGCAATTACTGTTCGTGTTTTTGCCCAAATGAAATGTTAAAAAACACCACCATTAGGAAAGCCTCATTACAACAGCACTTTAGTAGGTGTGTTACAGGAAATGGAAAATAACTCAGCATGTTTATAGTGCATTCACGTTGTGCTCTACAGTGAACTAAATTACAGGACCTGAAAACGATGCACAATCAAATTATGGACCTTCCTTATGCTGCCGTCTAAACAAAACGGAACAGACTTTATTCAAGCAGCACACACTGCACACAAAATGGCTTCCTACATAATCACCCAGACCAATCTTCCTCCACAGGAAAACTAAGCAAGGGGCAATCATTTAAATGGCCACGATTGATAATGAACCCAAATGAAAAAGGTGAGGTCAGAGTTTGTGTGAGGAGAGTTTATGGTGTTCAGAGGTCCACAGCTGCTTCAGTGGATGGTCACATTATTAAAATTACTGCTTTAAATATATCTTGAAAAGAAGCGTGTACACCACCGTGTAAAAAATCTGAAAAAATCAGGGACAGAAAATAAGGACTGAAGATCTTTTGTGTTCTTCTGTAAAGAAAACATGCCCACGGTGAATGTAAAGGATAATCTAACCAGCACTCACCTACTACACTCACAGAGAAACTTTACCTTCATTCAACACTTTATGCAGGAAATAAGGTGTGAAAAACAAATCTAGTGATTATAAAAAGTTTATAGAGATGTTATAAGACATTCATTTCAGAAAATTACCTGTTTAGCGATTTTATGTCCAAGACAAAGTTATATGAAGTTAAAGTGGCTGGTGGCCGGGCTTCTGCCCGTGGAGCCTGGCCAGGCCCAGCCTGAAGAGGAGACATAGTAGTAGTAGGGGCTATAGGGGTCGGGTGCGTTGTGAGCTGGGTGGCAGCCGAAGGCATGGGTTCTGTCGGACCGATCTTCAGCTACTGACTGTGGCTCTTGGGACATGGAATGTCACCTCTCTGGTGGGGAAGTAGCCTGAGTTGGTGCGCGAGCTTGAGAGATAGATATAGGTGGACTCACCTATGCATAACTTGGGCTCTGGAACCACCCATCTTGAGAGGGGCTGGACCTTATTCCATTCTGGAGTTGCTCATGGGGAGAGGCGGCGAGCTGGTGTGGGCATCCTTGTTGCCCCCCGTCTTGGCACCCACATGTTGGGGTTCTCCCCAGTTGGTGAAAGGGTAGCCTTCCACCGCCTTCAGGTGCCCAAAGTGTGTAATTAGAACACTTGCTCCGGCAGAGCTACTACCACATCCCAAAAGAGTCAGTGGACATGGAGTCCAAATTGGCCATGTTCTGTGCGTCCATTAGTGAGGCGACAGCCCATAGCCGTGGCCAGAAGGTCATTGGTGCCTGTTGTGGCGGCAACCCCAAACCCAGTGGTGGACACCTGCGGTGGGGGCACCCCGCTGAAGAAGGAGGCCTATTGTGTCTTTTTGGCCTGTGGGACACCCGAGGCAGCAGACAGGTACCAGGTCTGCTAAGGGGGAAGCAGTTCTCCACAAACACTGTATAGTGGAAGTAGGAAGCTGCTCACACTCATACTTTGAAAACCTCCCTAAATCCCACCAACATGCCCTCTGTGGAGGAGGAAGACCCTATAGGTTTGGCTGGGGGTCTGCCCATCACCGCTGCTGAGGTCGATGAGGTAGTCAAAAAGCTCCTCAGTGGCCTGGCTCCGGGGGTTGACAAGATCTGCCCTGAATACCTCAGGGCTCTGGATGCAGCACTCTTGACCAGGTCTACACACTGTACAGGATCCTGGAGGGGGCATGGGAGTTTGAACAGTCTGTCCACATGTGCTTTGTGGATTTAGAGAAGGCTTTCGACCATGTCGCTCGGGCTATCTTGTGGCGTGTGTTTCGGGAATACGGTGTACCGGACCCGTTGCTACGGGCCTTTAGGTCTCTGTATCATCGGAGCCACAGCTTGGTCCGCATTGGTAACAACAGGTCAAATTTGTTTCCGGTGAGGGATCTGCCAAGGCTGTCCTTTGTCAACGGTTCTATTCATAATTTTTATGGACAGAATTTCTAGATGCAGCCAAGGTGTTGAAGGGTTCTGATTTGGTGGCCATAGGATCTTGTCTCTGCTTTTTGCAGATGACGTTGTCCTTTTGGCTTCATCAAGCCAGGATCTCGAGCTCTCGTTGGAGCGATTTGCAGCTGAGTGTGAAGCAGCCGGGATGAGAATCAGTTCCTCCAAGTCCGAGGCCATGGTTCTCAGCCGGAAAAGGGTGGAATGCACCCTCCGGGTCTGGAATGAGGTCCTGCCC
>JBCNYH010000014.1:829216-842054 GCA_039654325.1 Tandanus tandanus
TTTTTTTTTGCCCTTACACTTTTGGGGGCATACCTAACAACCCCTTACCCCCCCCCCCCCCCCTCCCTCTCTCTCTCTCTCTCTCTGTTTTTGCTGAGGTGCACATGCTACTTCTGGGATGCCGGTGATCCGGATCCTCCTGATCCTTCTGCTTTCTGAGTCATGTGGTATGTTGAAGCTGGCTGGAGTTCTCATCTTGGAAGCCCCTCGCTCCTGCTGATGAAGATCCATATGGGCTTAGATCTGCACTCATAGACTGTGAAGATGACTTTTCACTGCTGGTAATATAAACTCTTTTGCTACAATTATTTAGGACTTACAGTTGTGGTATAACCAACTGGACTACATGTTGGACTATAATAAAGTTTCTCTTATATGGTTTGTAATTGATGGTTTCACCCAAATGAGGATGGGTTTCCCTTTTGAGCCTGGGTCCTCTCAAGGTTTCGTCCTCGTGTCAACTGCGGAAGTTTTTTCTTGCCACTGTCACCACTGGCTTGCTCATTAGGGGTGGGTAGGGATTGTAGAAAAATGTTTAAATTCCTTTTTAAATTACTTTTACTATGTAAAGCTGCTTTGCGACAATGTCAATTGTAAAATGTACTATACAAATGAACCTGAATTGAATTAAATAGGGTATTTGTATGTGAGTGTTAGTGTAAATGTATATGTGTATGATTGTGTATGTGTACTTAATGACAATATTGTAGAAAGAAAAGGGAATATCATCCCTTGTGCCATATAGAAGTTAATTGAAAGGAAGGCTTTGGCAGTCATTAAGAAAGATTGTCCCATATTGTGTTTACTAATTATTTATTGATATTCATGAGGTGTTTGTCCCTATCAAACTTTCAGTAGAGAGTTTTAACTTTCACATCAACAGCTACATAGAGCTGTGCACCTCAAGCGTTTGCACCTGTCTTGGTATCTATCCGTCTTGCATCCACACCTTCAGTAAGATCACATATTATTGGCTAACACTGTGTTTTCTGGCTCCAGATACAGGCTGCCGGGTATGTGGCATGTTTAATAAGCTGAAGTAGAGCTGCAAGTGTTGTAAGTATTGCCCCATAAGCAAACCTTTCCAGCCTGGGATCATCCACACCATTGGCTGCACTAGACCTGTCATACATCATTCATCAGGACAACAAACTTTATTCCATTTGTATACCGTGTTTGTAAGCAAATGTTTTTGACACCTCTGGAAACTCAGCCCATGTTTGCCACACTGATTTATTTCCTTTCCCACCGAAAGCTAAAATATCAAATTCAGTAAAGGCATGAAGAAAAAGCAGACCATTGAGTTTTTCAGGTCACTATTAGTATCACTAGCTTTAATAGTTATGCTTTTAGCACCATGTGCTTTTGCATGAACGATTGTGTGAGTGTCGACCAATTCATGAAAACATTGAGCAATACCTTGCAATCTAAATGATTTTTCGATGAAGCACCCAGTTCTTTTGTTACAATTACAATGTTGTCAGAAGATATTAGAGTCTCGTAAGAAGTGTTTCCGGTTGCACGGTAACTTCCTTCTGGCTGTCACTCGACATCTTGCACCTCGCTCTCTCCTTGTTCTGGTTTCAGCTTTCAGGCTTTCCTCAGAATAGACATTAAGTATAGTATCAGTTCTCATGTACCTTAACATGTAAACTTCTATAGTGGAAATGACCTTGTGTTGCATACTCTTCCAATGTTTTTGACTTTCTTGGTAGTGAACAGTTCACCAGTTCTGATCCATCAACAATCAGGATGTCTGAATTTGGTTCTGAATCATTTGGTGCAACAAGAAAGTGGAAACTCCAAAAGAGAAGCTAAATAACTAATTTACAAACTAATGCACAAACTTAATGAATGCTTCCTAACTGAATGACCATCTAAGTGGACTGTGGGACATGAAATCCTAATCTACCATTGACAGTTGTGAAGCATCCAAAATGACGAAAACAGCATATATCTTGAGTTCAAGCAATTTGATATTAAAAAAGACAAAATAATGCAAAAATGTGAACTGAAAAAATCTGATTTGCTGATCTTTCAGTTTGCTATATGTGCTTATTTACAAAATATTACCCTTAGAGAACATTTGTGCCAAATTTGGTGCTTGTATCATCCATCAGCATTACAATTCTGCAGAATTTTTCCACTAAAAGTTATTGGTAAAGCCGGCCAATTCCAAATTCCTACACTGCTTCATAACAGTTGAAACTGCTTAAATATCATTAATATTCATGCCCTCAAAGATTTGATTACACCATCCCAAGCTCTAGTTGAGGCAACATTACTTCCGACAGCAGTGACTGCTCTAGAGAATTGTCACAATGTCCATGCCACCACATTTCCCATGACCCCTCCATCTCAGTGTGTTTTTTGTTGCAGGAAAACCCCTAATGATTACCCTGCTAAGCTGTTGCTGTTTCCATTTTTACAGTGCATACAGAATTATTTAAATTTTGACTGTGCAGGTTGATTGAAGATGGAGCTACTGACCAGCTATCCTCCCAAAACAAAGTAACATGGTTCACTTGTGCAACGTTGGGCTTTGAAGACACTAAAGTGGCTTTGAACACACTACACCATCATCAAAGAAAAGATTCAGGTTCCATCACTGGTTCTGCCATACTCTCTCCTTCTACTATAGACCTAGTAGGGCTGTACAAAGTCCATCTGTGGTCACAAATACATTTTGGTAATAGTGTACTACACTACCGGGTACCCTGAGGCTACTCCTTCAGAATACCCATACCCAAGAATACTGCCAAGAGTGGATATTTCGCTTCAGCTGTGCAGGATTTTCCTGTTTAGCAAACAAGGCATGCCTTTCATGTCCAAACTGATGGTGGATCTGTGTCAGCTGCAGCAGGTCAAGACAGATAGAGCCTACAACTGTATGCCCCAAGCCTGAGAGTTCCGGCCAAAAAACCCTAACTTTTCCTGTTCTTCAGCAGCAGCAACTGCAAGGCCTTCCCACACTGACAAGGCCCCTACACTTGCGGCAGCTGGGTAAGAGGGCAAAGAGCAAAATCTTACAATTTATATTTCTTAAAAAGTTGGATTTAGCTATTACTAGCTCTTTCAACCTCTGAGATGAGCTTACAATGACACGAATATAAGAGCTAAGGAACTAGAGGATAAGTTTGCAGACAAAGTCCCATCAGTATACAGGCACATGTCCTCCTGAGGCAAGAGTTCTACTCTAATAGCAGCCCCACCATGTCCCAGAGGCCCATCTTTGGCTATTAAGGCATGCATGTTGTCAGACTTGGGGTTTGAACCCAGGTTGCCTAGGTGTTGAGCAAGGCTTTTACCACAGAGGTACCAGAGGTGGAAAAAAGACTCAAATGCTGAGCAACTTAAGCAAAATGAAAGGGTTTATTGTAAAAAATAATCCAAAAAACAGAAATCCAGAGAAAACACATGAAAATCAAAAAATAGGGAAAAGACTGCAGAGGCCGGGCAAGCAATTTAAATCCAAAGTCCAAAGTCAGAAACCAAAAAAGAAAAAAAGGCCAAAGTCAGGTGCAGGGGAAAAAAAGAATCAAAGAATAAGCAAACAGGTGTTAGGGACAATCCAAAAAGAGTTTACTGCTAAACAAACAGGGTTATACCAGGCATACAACTCAAAGAGTGTCGAGAGAACAGTAAGGCTTGAGACTTGAGAAACACTGGGATATCACGAAGACTTAGCATGAACACAGACAGAAGACAAGACTTAAATACACTGAGTTAACAAGTCACAAGACAGAAACAATATGGTACAGGTGGTCTAGGTAACGAGAGGGCAGGGTCAACATAACAAAAACAAGGTCTTTGGTGACCTCTGGTGGTCAGAATAGACCAACCCATGACACATGTAGCATATATGTTCTAGGATCATATTACTGATGAGTCCAGCCCTTGATATAGCCCTGTTATAATTGTAATGACCTTAGGAAGTTGAACCTAATGTCAGATTTCAACAGCAACCTTAAGTGAATGACCTCATCTGATGTCTGGAGAGAGTTGATTTGATTTTATGGACATCATCCTGTGGCCCCACAGGCAATACACCATCACCTACTTCAAAGACATGTTCATTCACTCCTGCACCTGGCAAGACCATTTATGCCATCTCAGAGAGCTAGTAAACAAACTCAGCAGGGCTGGGTTACAGCAAACCTCCACAAACACAATACTTGGACTACTACAACGGTCAATGACTGCAGAAAACATGGGTGAAGAAGGCCAAGGTCACCAGAAGCTACCCCTGACCCACAGTGTTGAAACTCATGCATATCTTTTTTGGATTGGCTATTATATATTATAAGCAATTGTTGCCTATCTTCTCTCTCTAGAATCTCCTCCTTTCAGATTTGAATGGGAAGGAATAGCCAGACAAGATCTACAAAACTCCTGATGTGCAATGACCTTTTCAAACTCACAAGATGGCCCCCTCAAGTTTGCCGGTATTGGAAATCCCAGACATGGACTGACCCTTCCTGCTACACACCAATGTCTTTGGAGATATACCTAGGTGTAGTTCAAAGAAGAGGAGCTTCCCGTTATCAAGCCCTCACTATTAAGTCAGCAGTACTGTTAGTACTTCAGATATTTAGTTTTTTGTTTTCTGGTATCATGTGCTTTTGTTTGTCCCCTTTGGCTTTCGACAGACTTATTATTGTGCTCACTTGTGTCTCGTTGCCTGCTTCACTAGTCAACCTATTTAAGCCCAGCATTTCCCCACAAGCATTGCCAGATTGTGCCAGAGTTTTCTCCTGTGCATTTCCAGCATTTGTAAATATGTTGCTTATTAGTTTTTGACCTTGCCTGTTCCTTGACCATTCTTGCTATTTTTTGTGATTTTTGGATACCTCTGCCTAATACGGTTTTTGACTTCTTGGATATCTCAGACCATTGCCTGTTTTCTGACCATGAGTTTGCCTGCCATTTTGGATTGTCTGCCTATGTATTAAACATTGTGCTCTCCACCACTTCTGTCTGTGTGTGGATCCTTTTCCCTCTGTCAACAGTAAGATCTGGCCCACATGGATCCAGCAGACAAACCAGTGGAGGACCATACTGGAGCAACCTGGAATCATGCAGGGGAGACAACAAACACAAGTTGAGAAGGTTGGTAATGCTATGGCAGTCATGTCCACTGCCTTTACCCATCTTGCTGCAAAGGTACAACAACTTCAACTCTCTCAAATCCCACCGCCATCACTTGCTCCAGCACCAGCCTTATCACAGCCCACTCCTCCAGTCTCAGAACCTTGCCTGCCTCCACCTGAACCTGGTACCTGCAGTTCGTTCCTTTCCCAATGTAATTTTAGTTTTTCAATTACAACCATCAAAACACAGAGAAAGCTATTGTCATCACTCAGTTGTCTGGGCAAGTAAGAGAATGAGGAACCACAGTTTAGGAGGTCAGAGAGTCTTTCTGTAATGACTTTTCTTTGTTTGCAGAGGAAATGAAGTTTGACCATTCAAAATGATTTGACCATTCAAAACACGGCAGAGAGGCGGCATGAGTAATGCTACATGTTCCTCAGGGAGTCCACTCTATTGAGTTCCACACCCTAGCAGCTTCCAGTGGCTGGAATACAGAGGCTCTGTTTTATGTGTTTTTTTTAATTGACTAGCTGAAAATATCAAAGATGAACTAATCACCCATAATCTCTCTATCAGCTTGGATTCGCTTGTGGAACTGGCCATACGCATCAACTCCCTATTGCAAAAATGTCATAAGTGGGGGATTCCCAGAGACTTCAGTAGCGCATCACGTGATGGCACTATCACTCAGTGTGTTCGGTCGGCTAATCAGGTCTTGCCATCTCCACCCTCTGCTCCAGATCTGGAGCCAATGCAAATAAGCTGCTTTCACATTTGTGCAGTAGAGAAACAAAGGAGATGCAGTTGAAACTGCTGTTTATACTGTGGGGAGTCCAGCCACTACGCTTCTTCATGTCCAGCAAAAAAGGCAAGGCTCATCAGTAAGATGGGGAGCACTGGTGAGTCGCACTTTTTCAAAATCCTCCTCAATTCAGTTCCCTGCTTCCATAGACTGGAGAGGTAGGCAGCATCAGCTCACAGCTCTCATTGACTCTGGGGCAGATGAGAATTTTATTGAAGCTTCATTTGCCACTCGATGGAAACTGCCTCTTCACCCTTTAAACCCACCTCTTGTGGCCATCTCTTTGGTTGGGAGAAAGCTTACCGACATAACCCATGTGATCCCTAATGCATCTCTTCTTGTTTCAGGCAACCATCATGAACAAATACGTTTCCACATCATTGAGTCACCACATGCTCCAGTCATTCTTGGTAAACCCTGGTTGAAGAAACACAACTCTCATATTGACTGGGTCAAAAACAAGATTTTGGGCTGGAGTCCAGCCTGTTTGTCCTTCTGTCTCTGCAAGCTCATATACCAGCTTCACAACTAATAGACCCCCCAGGAGTATTCCCTGACCTGTCTGATGTCCCCACTAAATACATAGACCTCAAAGCAGTTTTTAGTAAGTCCCGGGCCATCACTCTGCCTCCTCATTGGCCTTATGACTGTGGCATTGTTCTCATACCTGGTAAGGCTCCACCTAGGGGCCGACTGTATTCTCTTTCCCGACCTGAAACTGAGGTCATGGAGAAATACATTCAGGAGTCCTTGACTGCTGGCATAATTCGACCCTCATCCTCTCCTGCAAGGGTTTTTTTGTTGCCAAGAAGGATGGCTCTCTTCAACCATGTATTGACTACTGGGGCCTCAATGACATCACTGTCAGGGATAGGTATCCCTTCCCCTCATGTCATGTGCATTTGAGCTACTCCATGGGATCATCTGTATTCACAAAATTGGATCTCTGTAATGCCTATCACCTGGTTTGGATCCGAGAGGGGGATGAATGAAAGACAGCATTTAACGCACCCACGGGACACTATGAGTACCTTCTAATGCCATTTGGGCTCACTAATGCCCTGTCTTTCAAGCCCTAGTAAATGATGTTTTGACGGATATGATAAATTTATTAGATTTTTATAAAAATTTTACATTTTAATCTTCTCCCATTCTCTCAGTGAACATGTCATCCAATGCCTATTAGAGAACCAACTTTTTGTCAAGGCTAAAAAGTGAGTTTTACCGCAGCTCTGTCTCCTTCCTGGGGTATGTCATCTCCACCGGTGCCATAGAGATAGACCAACAGAAAGTGAAAGCAGTTAATGACTGGCCTCAGCCTACAACCCGCCATGAGCTGCAATGTTTTTGAGGGTTTGCCAATTTCTACCGATGTTTCATTAGAAATTATTGTACCCTGGCTGCCCCTCTCATGGCCCTTACCTCAATTTCAGTTCGGTTTGTTTGGTCTCCAGGTGCAGAGAAGGCCTTTCAAGAACTGGAGAGATGCATTACATCAGCTCCTATTCTGACACAACCTGATCCTGATCATCAGTTCATTGTGGACATGGATGCCTCAGATGTGGGTGTTGGTGCAGTCCTTTCTCAGCGCTCTGCCCAGGATAAGGTGCACCCTTTTGCTTTTTTTTCTCATCGCCTTACTTTATCTGAAAGTAATTATGACATTGGCAATAGGGAACTGTTGGCAGTTAAGATGTCTCTGAAAGAGTGGCGACACTGGCTGGAGGGTTCTAAGGTTCTGTTTCTGGTATGGACAGATCATAAGAACTTCAAATATATTCGGACTGCCAAATATTTCAATATCACCCTGTCCTATCGTCCGGGATCCAAGAATGGCAAGCCAGATGCCCTCTCTTGCATATTCCCCTCTCAAGACAGTAATGGAGAACCAGAGAAAATCCTCCCCGATCACAGCATTGTGGGGGCAATTCAGTGGGACATAGGGCCTCTGGTTCAGTCTGCCCAATGTGATAATGCTGTTCCTAGTCAATGTCCTGTTAACCATCTTTTTGTGCCTATGTCTGGCCGTTCTCAGGTCCTGCAGTGGGGCCACTCCTCCCAACTCTCCTGCCACCCTGGAGCAAGACACACTCAAGCCTTCATCAGCAGGAGGTTCTGGTGGCCTACCATGGGGGATGATGTTCGCAAATTATCTGCCTGTTCTGTTTGTGCCCATAGTAAGAACTCTACACAGCCTCCATCTGGCCTGTTGCAGCCCCTGCCCATACCCAAGAGACCCTGAGCCCCACATTGCCTTGGACTTTGTTACTGACCTCCCTCTGTCAGATAGTAACACCACTATACTCACTGTTGTGGATCGCTTTTCTAAGTCTGTGCATCTCATTCCTCTACCCAAACTCCCCTCTGCCAAGGAGACTGCCCACTTGAGGGTGGATCATGTATTCAAGTATCATGGTTTACCTGTGGACATAGTTTCTGATAGAGGTCCACACTTCTGGAGAGCCTTCTGTACACTCATTGGTGCCTCTGTCAGTTTATCCTCAGGATTCCACCAACAAAGTAATGGCTAGACGGAGAGGGCTAATCAATACATGGAGAGGATCTTGCGGTGCATGGTTTCTGAAAGGCCATCTTCCTGGAGTCGTCAGCTGCCCTGGGTAGAATACTCTATTAACTCCCTCCCTTCTGCCTGCACAGACCTGTCTCCGTTCGACTTTTGTCTATGATACTTGCCCCCCCATGTTTCTCGCTCTAAAGGAGGAGGTCGGCGTATCATCTGCCTGGGCCTTAGTTCATCATTGTCTTCAGACCTGGAAGAGGACACAGATGACTCTGCAAAGTTCTTCGGCCAGGATGAAGCACCAGGCGGATCGTCACTGATCTAGTGCACCTCCCTATTATCCGGGTCAGAGCGTCTGTCTCTCAACCCGGGGTCTGCCCCTCAAGGTGGACTCACCGAAACTGGCCCCTCATTTAATTGGTCCATACCCCATTGTGATTGTAGTGGGTCCTGCTGCTGTGCAGCTTAAACTCCCCCAAACCCTCTGCCGCATCCACCCCACCTTCCACGTTTCCAGGATTAAACCTGTCCTTAGTAACCGGCTCTGCCCAGTTCCCAAACTTTCTCCCCCTCCATGGCTCATCGATGGCTTGGATGCCTTTACAGCTTTTGGATGTTCGTCTTCAGGCCGTGGTCTGGTGGATTGGGAGGGTTATGGTCCGGAGGAGAGGTGTTGGGTTCCTGATTGGGACATTCTTGATTGTGGACTTGTCAGGGACTTTCTGAAAGAACACCCACTCCCCTCAGTTAAGATGCCAGAAAGCGTTCATAAAAGGGGGTGTGGGGGGTACTGTTAGTTCTTCAGCTAGTTAGTTTTTTGTTTTCTGGTATCATGTGCTTTTGTTTGTTGCCTTTGGCTTTCCACAGACTCATTATTGTGCTCACTTGTGTCCCGTTGCCTGCTTCGCTAGTCTGCCTAATTAAGCCCAGCATTTCCCCATAACCATTGCCAGATCATGCCACAGTTTTCTCCTGTGCATTTCCAGCATTTGTAAATCTGTTGCTATTAGTTTTTGACCTTGCCTGTTACTCGTCCATTCTTGCTCATTTCTGTGACTTCTGGATACCTCTTCCTCAAATTCTGTTTTTGACTTCTCTGACCATTGCCTGTTTTCTGACCACGAGTTTGCCTGCTGTTTTGGATTGTTTGCCTATGTATTAAACATTGTGCTCTCCACCACTTCTGTCTGCGTATGGATCCTTTTCCCTCTGTCAACCCTAACAAGTACAGGAACTACAATAGTTTCGAACCAGATGATATGTAACTTTTGTTCCAGATCATTCTTTCCTTCTGTGCAACATGAAGACCCACTGTGTGTGTGTGTGTGTGTGTGTGTGTGTGTGTGTGTGTGTGTGTGTGTGTGTGTGTGTGTGTGTATACCTTCATCATTAGGACAATGGTGTTGAGCGCAATCAAGCTCATTATACTGTACTCAAACGGAGGTGACACAACAAACAGCCACATTCGGTACTGGAAGCTCAGCTTGTTCTCTGGCATGTGACGTGTTAGTGGCTTTGCATTAATCGCAAAGTCAATACATGCTCTCTGAAACACATATAAAAGCACACACACACACACACACACACACACTGTCTTTGTGATAACAGCATCTATAAACAATATTACACTCACAGATACACCACACATCTATCACACCTCATTCTTCTCCAGGCTGTAGTCTTCCATCATCTTGTCCCCCTGCTCCTGAAAGGTGATGATAATGAGAGCGACGAAAATGTTCACAAAAAAGAATGGAAACACAACAAAGTAGACGACATAGAATATGGACATCTCCATCCTGTAACCTGGACTGGGACCCCGGTCCTCAAAGGTGGAGTCTACGGAGTGCTTTAACACCCTGAGACAGTGAGAGAGAGCGAGACAGTGAGATAAAGAGAGAGAGAGAGAGAGAGTCAGAGAGAAACAGCAAGGAAAAACAGAGAGTGTTAAGGATTTCCTCAAATGTTTTGTCAGAAACTAAGCCAAAGTTATGAGCTGTGTGTGTATGTATACTCACTCTGGCCAACCCTCTCCCGTGGACACAGTGAAGAGAGTGAGCAGAGCCCATAACACGTTGTCATAGTGAAAGTCGTATTTCTTCCACTCGCGTTTCTGAGCTTTAACCTCATTCTCACGTTCATACACCAGATATTCACCCCTAACACACACACACACACACACACACACACACACACCCCCCAAATGTTTGCAGTGTATGAGATTCTTAAAGTCCCTGTAGGTTCATTTCCTGTTTAAACTACTCTTTACTGTTCCTCAGAGTGTCAGGGATACATACTGGCTGCAGTACTGACAGGACTTACACTAACACACCATGTTCCTGTTTAGGAACATTTTAGCCATGTAGAAATATTATCAAATAATTTCTTCCTTAGACATTTGCTTAAAATCATCCACAAAATATCACTTTGGAAAACTGCATCTAAAACCACCCCTCTCCAACTTAAAGACTCTGTGTTTACACAGAGACCTCAAGAAGGTACTAAAAGTTTATTTCTAGCCCTATCTGACCCAAAGGGTCCTTTCCTATTACCAGCTTAAGTTTCACACTTAAGCATAAGCTTAACACACAAACACTTATACACATCCAAAAGGAAAACAGGGTGTTATCTACTAGAATATGTATTAGGATGACCAAGTACTGTTTAACCTGAAACTGTGTGAATCTATGTAATTAATACATGTGATAAAGGAATGTATTCATGTGAATACATTTTAATTTATCTTATCTGAAACACCCAATCAGAAGACTGTTGTCTATCCAGCCATATAAAATATATATATATATATTAAAATGAAGCTCATGTTCTCCTGAACACAGATAAGTTTGTTAATTTTCATATAAGTGTACCTTGAAGATATTATATTACTTCAAATGTAATAGCAAATAAACTATGATCTGAGAAGTCATTAATCAAGCCCTCTGGAGATAACACTTCTGCTCAAGGCTGAGTCCAAGTACTAGCTCATTAAACTCTTTTACTAAAATGATTTAGGACTACAATTACCATATTACTACATAAACATATACTACAGTTATAAGATAATCAACTAGGCTTTATGGTAAACTATAGTGAAGTTTCTGCTACATGGTTTGTATTTTTATCTGGTTTCACCCAAATGAGAATGGGTTTCCATTTTGAGTTTTGTTCCTCTCAAGGTTTCTTCCTTGTGTTGTCTGAAGGAGTTTTTCCTTGCCACCATCGCCATGGGCTTGCTTATTGGGGATATGAATTGTTTGTACTGTTTCAATTCTTTATTAAATTTATTTTACTAGATAAATCTGCTTTGTGACAATGTCACTTGTAAAAAAGCGCATTGCAAATAAAACTGAATTGAATTCACTTCAAATAATATGCATAAAGTTTTTACTCAAATTCCCCATCCTAGAACACATCAATGGAAAAAGTATGGAATAGAAGGATATAGTAGAAGAACGAAGACTAATTTGAAGAGGAACTTCAGGTCACAGCGAAGGGCAGCTATGCGGTCACAGCAGTTTTCTTCACAGAGAAGTGTTCATCACACTTCAGAAAGGGATGAGTAGAAGTTTGAATAAAGCCTAAGAGCATCCCGGTGAATGTAAGATGAGGACAAGGAGGAACTTTCCAGAGAGACTTAAGAGGTCCCTGCAAAGCCAGCTTGTTGCAAAGATGCGCAGCCCAACACAAAACCCATGAGGACACCACTCCCTGTGGATCAGGCCAATGGCACAGCACAGAGAACCAAACCATATCAACACGTGACCTAACATCTCAAAACAGCACGGGGGCCCAGTTCATAGAAAAGGGACGGCTAACCCAGCTTTGTAATATTCTGATAACACATGGTGCCTTTTTGTTAACTACCTTAAACAAAACCATGCACTACCCAATATCTGATCATCTGGTTCCTAACCACACAGCCACAAGAAGCAAGGCCAATCACTATCAGAAGCCAGGCTACTCTGAGATACCAAGGTTAAACCACTCATACCATGGGAGAAGTGAAGAACACAGACTCCCAAATGGTCAGTGGAACCCAATGCTCAATTCACATCATGACCACTCAGCTGAAGGATATGAAGTAGACCTCCTTTAATTTATAACAGACTTTTTCGAAAGAAGTCTTACCCACAACACAAGAAAATTTAAGAGAATTAAAACCCATCATGACACCTTAACACCTTACACTGGCTTTGTTAAACTTTTCCTGACACTTTGGTTATTTGTTATTGTACCATAAATTTCATGTTTAAGGTTAGTTAGTGAAAAGCCCTATAGGGATTAGCATTTAATTCAGTTAAAATGTAAGTTTCCAAAAAGAGCCATTAACTAGAACCACACTCTAGTCTAGACGACTGTTGTCTATCCAGCCAAAAAAAAAAATAAATAAAAATAATAATAATAATAATAATAATATTATA
>JBCNYH010000014.1:861930-873105 GCA_039654325.1 Tandanus tandanus
CATACATACATACATACATACACATACATATACACACACACACACACACACATACACACATACATCATATATTTAACTAAGAATAATAATTTACTGATAGTCAGCAAATACAAAATAATCAAAGGACACAAACTCATCACACACACACACACTCACGGGTTGGTGTGAGACAAAATGAAGCAGGAGCTAAATGGAGGAATGGGTTTTGGACCATCTTCATCACCTCCACCATCATCATCTTTCTTCTCACCATCTTTAGTTGCTTCAGTGTTTGCATTTTTATTCACTGTATATACACACAGACACACACACAGATCAGATTGTTTAATTTTACACACACACACACACACACACACACACACACACACACACCCTGGAGCTGGCCTGTGAGTGATGGGTACAGTGGCTGCATGTCGATGGCTATGAACTCTTTACTGGGGCTCTTCTTCAGATCAGTGAGGATGAGGACACTGTGTGGTAAGCTCCGCCCTCTTAGATTCAAAACTTTATTGGTCAGCTCAGGGTCATAAAAGTCATAGGGGCTGTTTGGATGATAAAGATGGAGCTCTGGGTCATGAAGGATCAACATGTGGTTGTTCTTCATGTTATCAAGGTCCTCACTGCACTCACTGAGAGAGAGAGAGAGAGAGAGAGAGACACACACAGACAGAGAGAGAAAGACAGAGAGGAGTTAAAAACTGAGAGACAGGTGTAACTGTAGGAATTGTAAATGAGCATGTTACATGTACATTGCTTGTTTCAGACACACTTACTTTCTTGAGTAATGGCTGCAACTCCGTTCCCTTCTCCTTTCTCTGTCTCCATGGTTACTGCGATGATGTCTCTTATGCTTCCGGTGTTTGTTCTCCTGGGTGTGACGGGAGTGCCTGTGGCATGGGCAAGGTTGATAACTAGGTGGGAGGGAGATGCAGTGATCATGAGGTCCTGGTTCTTCTGGTATGGGTTTGTTGGTATTGTTGTTGCGGTTCTCCTGAGGGTTCACCACCAAGGGACGATCTAAGTGTGTCTTTATATCAGGGTGGTTACAAAAATCTGTATGCTGAAGGTAAGAAAAATAATGAACATTATTATCAACATACTCATGCCATAAACAGATTAAGTTAGCAAAAGTACAATGATGTTGAATTGTGACCATCCCTGACCCTTACCTACTTCCTGAGTTTGAAACACTGCATTATTTGTGACAGTTCGTTCCCCACATTTTCCAAATGTAAATGGAATATCGCCACACCCCACGTCAAGTATTGCCCATACCTCACGTGCCAAGTATTCCCCACACCACACACATCAAGTATTCCCTACACATCAAATATTTCCCACACCCCAAATATTCCCCACACACCACACATCAAGTATTCCCTACACCCTACACCTCAAGTATTCTGCACACCCCACACCTCAAGTATTCCCTACACCTCACACCTCAAGTATTCTGCACACCCCACACCTCAGGTATTCCCCACACACCCCACACATCAAGTGTTCCCCACACACCACACCTCAAGTATTCCCCACACCTGACAACTCAAGTATTCCCCCACACAACACGTCAAATATTCCCACATTTCAAGTATTCCCCACACACACCACACATCAAGTATTCCCCACACCCTGCATGGCAAGTATTCTACACACCCCACACATCGAGTATTTCCCACACCCCACATCTCAAGTATTCCCCATACCCCACACATCAAATATCAGGGATTTCATTCAGATTAAGGGTAGGCGGAGGAATATGTGAAGTATCGGGTGGAAAGGAAAAGTGCTGCAGGCGTTCAATTTAGGCGTGGGGTATGGGGGCCATCCAGGGGGCAAATCCTCAGTGGGGATGCAAGGCGGCAAAGCCCCATTGAAGCTGAAGCATATATCTTGCCATAAAATACATTTCTGAGCAAGTGAACCTCAATCTCATTTATCAATCCATAATTTTATGCATTGCACTTTTCTTACTGCAGTACATGTAAAGTTTATTAAAAGTAAGAACCCCTCAAACTTTAGTCTAAAAACACTTTGTTTAAAGACTATATATACACACACACAAAACCATACAAATATAATAAATCTCTATAAATATTATTTATGTCACCCTCATCAGTTCCTTGTTTTACAGTATGCATCACGCATCAAGTGTACATTATGCATCATGGAAAATTATTGAGATTTTCTTTACCAATTATTTGCCATTTAGTAGTGAAATATGCAGCAAGCATTGGCTGGCTTGACCACTTTGCTATTTTCATGCTGAAAGTTACGTTATACGAACATACCAAGCTGACAAATTCTTCCTGTTATATCACTTTTCCTGCCTAGCATTGCAAGCTGTAATAAAAAAAATGCTGTGTTTCCCCTGATGGGCTCAAAAAAATTAGTGTAGGTAGGGATTTTTTTTTGTGAGTTGTACCCCACATATCAACTGCCAGAGCCAAATCCTTGCAATATTTTAAAAAAATATATTTTAAAGGTTTGTATATCCATCAATTTAAAGTAATGTGACACTGATTAAGATTTGGGTTTGGGACTATAAGAGCGTGCATTGGACACTTTAAGCAGCTCACTTTATTTACTGAACTCCAATGCATAGTAATATGTCTGTGGAATTTTTTATTTTAAATTACATGGATTTGATTACTTACCCTTTTCTGTTCAAGCTTATTGACAGCTTCTGAACATTGCGGTGTTGTTGACACCTGTGGCAGTGCTGGTTGCATGACTGCTGAGGCACATAGGAAATGCATGCAAATGAATATCAAGGCTGAGCACGTCTCATTGACTACATTGCACGCAGAAGTTATAACTTCTCAAAACTAAGTCGGAGTGCTGGGGGGCAGGAAATTTTAAATTTCATCATCTTCATCTTCTGCTTAATCCGGGGTTGGGTCGCGGGGGCAGCAGCCTAAGCAGTGAGGTCCAGATGTCACTCTCCCCAGCCACTTCCTCCAGCCTCCACCGAGGTGTTCCCAAACCAGCCGAGAGACATAGTCCCTCCAGCGTGTTCTAAGTCAACACCGGGGTCTCTTCCTGGTTGGACATGTCCAAAACATCACATCAGGAACGTGTTCGGGAGGCACTGTAATCAGATGCAGAGGAGCAGTGGTTCTACTGTGAGCTCCTCCCTAATGACTGATCTTCTCATCCTAAGGTACAGCACTGCTACCTGCAAAGAAAGCTCATTTCAGCTGCTTGTATTCGTGATCTTGTTCTTATGGTCACTCCACAAAGCTTGTGACCATAGGTAAGGGTTGGAACGTAGATCGACTGGTAAATTGAAAGCTTTGCCTTCCAGCTCTTCACCACAATGAACCGGTACAAGCTAAGCTTTACAGCAGAGGCTGCACTGATCCGCCTGTCGATCTCCCACTCCAGCCTTTCCTCACTCATGAACAAGACCCCGAGATACTTGAATTCTTCCACTTGTGGCAGGACCTCATTCCAGAGCTGGAGGGTACAATCCACCCTTTTCCGGCTGAGAACCATTGCTGGAGATGCTGCCTTGATGAAGCCAAGAGGACAATGTCATCCACAAAAAGCAGAGACAAGATTCTATAGCAACCCCTCAACACCTTGGCTGCACCTAGAAATTCTATCCATAAATATTATGAACAGAACCGGTGACAGAGGACAGCTTTGGCAAAGTCCAACCCTCACTGGAAATGAATTCGACATTTTGTTACCAATGCGGACCAAGCTCTGGCTCCAGCAATACAGAGACCGAACGGCCCGTAGCAATGTTGTTCGGATTGAGGAGGTTTGCGAAGTATTCCATCCACCTCCCGACTACATCCCCAGTCAAGGTATTTCTATTATCTATTTTTCTTTAAAAATTTTAAACGCCAGCATTTTCAAAATTCAGATCTGTCTCTGAAGTTTATTGAACATTCATTGTGTTCCAGTAGCCGAACTAACTGGTGCACTGTATATGTTGTAGGCAATAACTCATCCTCATATACCATCTGAGAGGTGTGTTACATGTAACATGTAGTCCACCCAGGAGCACTGGTAAATATTCAAATTGACCTATCTTTAAAGTAGTTGTACGATTCCAAAAACCAAAAAAAATTGTCAGGTATCCAAACCAAGTCCGGTAAAATGAAAATTGTGACACAAGAATCAATTAAAATACCCCACTCTGTAATTGTTAGTGGACTGACAGGGAGTGACACTGACAATAAGGTATCCACTTACCTTGAGCAGTATGGTTCGATTAGCCATTTCTTCCACATAGACACATCTTCCAACATCAGACTTTCACAAACACATGATAGTAGAGTTCACACATGGTATTGCCATACAGACATTAGAACGCTTGCTGCCAGTCCTGCTTGAGAGTCCCACTCAAGCTAAAACTGTGTATAGAATAAAGAGCTTAGCAAGTGAGTTTGCAGCTAATGTACGTACTTATGCTACAAGAGCTTGCAGCTTAAAATGCACAAAAGAGCTCTGATAGCAACAAGTCCAGGTTTGATAGATGGGTCACAGAGTCAACCTTGGAAGTTAGTGATAGAGTCCTTGTCCGAAATGTCAGGCTGCATGGGAAGCACAAATTAGCAGACAAATGGGAAGATGTTTATGTGGTCCTTAAGCGAGCAGGTGACCTCCCTGTTTATACGGTTAAGACTGAAAGTAGGGATGGGCCTCTACGCACCTTACATCATGACCTACTTCTTCCTTGTGGCTTCCTACCTTCAACTGCCATAATTGAACCTGTGAAACAACCCTCAATCAGGAGATCGAGAGCCAGGCAGAATCCAGATGAGGAATGAGTGAAAGTGGAGAGGAGGAATGTTATGATTCTGAGGATTGCAAGTGTGGACACCTGCTCCCCTTTTCAGCCAAAGGCCTGATGTATTCATCAGTGTCCATGAAACCCACAAGTCAAGAGATCTTCCTTGTGTGATCACAACCTACTTTACCTAATGTGTCACTTTCTCCTGTTTTGTCTGCTCCCCCAGCAGTTGAATTTTCAGTAGAGAAGGGAGACAAAGACATACCGATGCAGAACTTACCCCCTTGCCCCAGAATCTACAAAAGCTGAATATAACAACTTACCTGGTAAAGACATCACACCTGAATATGATAATTTACCTGATAAAGACATCTCACCTGAATATGACAACTTACCTGATTGAAACACCTCCCTTGAAAATGACAACCTAACCGAACCAGACCAAATATCCAATAGTGACTTACCTGTCAGGCTACCAATGAACAGGCATCGGCAACCTCTTGAGGAGGTCAATACGAATGAAACATGCCCAGTGCTATTAGATTTGACTGCTGAAGAGGAAGAGGTATCTGATGTAGGACAAACTGTACCCAATCACCCTAGACTTGTGAGGTCACTGAATGAGGGCCTCAGAAATGCTGAAACCCCTCTCCGTTGCTCTCATAGACCGCATGAGAAGCCTGAAAAACTCCAGTGTTCACGACTAGGCAGCCCTTTACTTAATGTGGTGCACTCCCTCTTTCAAGTTCTTAGTGATGCCTTTGCCAGTTCTCTGCAAGGGTTAGTCTAATCACATGGTGAACAGCAAAATCATCTAATGGCTAAAGGAAAGGTGACTTAGTCGTCCTTATGCATATGCACAGGGACGTGCAAACCATCAAGAGGGGAGGGTGTTACCAACTTGAAGTGACTTACTTATAGGTAAACAAACCGACAGTAGTTATATCATTGGTGGATTTTACTGAGTAATTGGCAACTCCAACTGACATTGAACTGCACGTGTTCAATTGGTTGTTAAGAGCAGACTATCAGTTCCGGTCTGACCAATAGGAGACTGTCTAGTCAGATTAAGTCCCACCTTCCTGTTTCTGTTTAGGCGCGAAGTGTGTGGTTTTTTCCAGTCAGAGCTGAGAGACAGCGAGAGAGCCACCAAGTTGCACGTTTGAGATAAAAGGTCAATACAGGTGGTAAAACAGAGGAAAAAGTTGGTGAAACTTGAAGAGAGTCATCTTAAATGCTTATTCGTGTTTTGCTGAGACTTCAGTTGGATAGTAGTTGAGTTCTGCACAGAAAAAGTCCGCCAACAAAACGTTTTAATTTTTACATGGCAAAACCAGATTGTTTGATTAAAACCAAATGTTTGATTAAAATTTGCATTCATGTACGTGCAGTTAGCACATGCAGCTAAATATGGTAAAAAGAGTTTAAAGCCTGTGTTATGTTATTTTAGTTCATGTTTGAATACTGTTCATAAGCTGTTGAAAGAGTAAATAGAGGTGAGATACTGATATTATTCTTCTGACACTGTTTATTGACAGGTCAGGTTTTTTTCTTTGTTGTTGTTCCTGGTATATGCATTCTTGTGTCCTGGTCCCTGAGAATGTTGATCTGCATTGATGTTGATGGCGAGCCTTCCAAACTGGAGTAAAGACAAAGATAGAGCCAAGAGACGAGGTGACCATTGAGCTCGTCGTGCTTCTACTACGCTCTGTGGTGTGATAGGCGGGATCAGCCCCATGTTCCCCACTCCCTATGTTCCCCAGTCCCTATGTTTCCTGGTCCTTATTAAATTAACGGATCTTCAATGTAACAATTTATGGAATATTTGTGATTTCACATTTTCAATGTTAATAGGGATGGGTTAGGGTTAGGGAACATAGGTACTGGGGAAACATAGGACTGGGGAACATAGATACTGGGGAACACAGACATGGACCCATGGTAGGCCACTGTCTGAGACAATAACCCCACACTCGCTCACACAAGCCTCATTTCCCCTCATGCATCTTCCTAGGTGCAAGAACACACATTCCCTTGAACTTGATGGACAGATACTTGCCTTTTGTGTGTGTTTATTTTCTCCTCATGGACTTTGGACTCAAGCAACTACTTACTTAAACTTCCAGGGAATGAGAACTGAGTGGTGAAATATTTTTTTCCCTGTAGATAGTGAATGTGTACAGTGATTCATGTGGGACTGTGAAATGAAAAAATACCCAAGGGTTGGAAGTTAATAATTCACCTGAACATATCCTTGATCTAGGATAGAAACTGAGATATAAGCAATTGCTACAGTGATATTTATCTTGAACTGTCATTGAAAGAGTGATATACACATTTTTGTTTTTTATTTTATTTGAATGTCATCCAGTGAAATCATCTATTTTCTTTAAAAATTAAAGAAAACGCCGGCATTTTCAAAATTCAGATCCTGTCTCTGACGTTTATTGAACATTCATTGTACTCCAGTAGCTGAACCAACTGGTCCACTGTATATGTTGAAGGCATTAACTCATCCTCATATACCATTTGAGAGGTGTGTTACACACAAACAAAAGTCAGGACACTTCCCTTGACCTGGAGGTGGAGGGAGGCTACCCTTTCGTCAACCTGGGAGAACCCCAACATGTGGGCACCGAGACGGGGGGCAACAAGGATGCCCACACAGGTTCGCCGCCTCTTCCCATGAGCAACTCCGGAATGAAACATGGTCCAGCCCCTCTCGAGATGAGTGGTTCCAGAGTCCAAGCTATGTGTCGAGACGAGCCCGACTATACCTATCTTTCAACCTTGCACACCAGCTCAGGCTCCTTCCACGCCAGACAGGTGACATTCCATGTCGCATAAGCCAGTAGCTTAAACTAAACGTGGACATCGCCACCCTCCAAGAAACGCGGCCTGCAGACTCAGGCACCTTGAAAGAGAAGGACTACACATTCTATTGGCAGGGAAAGGGCTCTGATGAGTCCAGAGAGCACGGAGTATGCTTCGCAGTAAAGAACACCTTGCTGTTTATGGATGAACCAGGCAGTGAAAGCTCCACTCGCCTCATGACGCTCCGTCTCAACACCACCGCAGGCCCTGCCACCCTTGACACTTTCTGCCTCTTCAGACACAAAGGATCAGTTTTATGAGAATCTAACATCTGTCATCAGAAACACCCCCAACAAGGAACAACTTGGGTGACTTCAACGCAAGAGTGGGTGCAGATCATGACTCGTAGCCCTCTTGCCTTGGTCACTTTGGAATGGGCAAAATGAATGACAGAGGACAACATCTACTGGAGCTATGCACCTTTCATGATCTGTGCATCACCAACTCCTTTTTCTGCACGAAGCCTCAGCATAAGTTCTCCTGGATGCACCTGCACTCGAAACACTGGCACCAACTGGGTCTTTTTCTAGTTAGGTGTCCTCCTTACACGCTCTTACCACAGCGCAGACTGTGATACAGACCACTCCTTGGTATGCTGCAAGATCAGACTGCAACCAAAGAAGTTCCACCGCACAAGGTCACAGGGGACCCCAGCATTAATGTCAGTAAGATGTCTCGGCCAGACCTTGTGGGGCAGTTTGCACAGACCTTCGAGAGAGCTTGGCACATCACAGCCTAGAAACTCTGCCATAGAAAAGTGGGAAGCTCTGGGAAGAAGAACTCAAAATCACATGACTGGTTTGATGCCAAATTGGCTGAGATGAACCCTGTCATTGACACCAAGCGTACTGCACTTGCAGAGTACAAGCGGTTACCAAACAAGAAGAACCTGCAGATTCTCAGGGCTGCCAGGAGCAAGGCTCAGCAGACAGCTCGGCATTGTTCCAATGAGTACTGGACAGAGCTCAGCATGAACATTCAGACAGCTGCCATAACAGGAAACATCAGGGGTATGTACGACGGCATCAAGAAGGCACTTGGACCAACCCAGAACAAGACGGCCCCCCTCAAATCCTCCACTGGAGAAATTATCACAGATAAAGGCTGTCAGATGGAGAGATGGGTGGAACACGATTCCGACCTCTACTCCAATGAGAACATTGTGTCCACCTCAGCCTTTGATGCTATTGAGTTCCTGCCAATAATGAAAGAACTAGATGCAGAGCCAACTTCAGAGGAGCTCAGCAAGGCCATTGACAGTATGACCTCTGGCAAGGCCCCAGGTAGTGATGGGATCCCCCCAGACCTGATCAAACACTGCAAGACCAGCTTACTGAAACCTCTGCATGAGGTTCTCTGTCAGTGCTGGCAAGAAGGAGCTGTACCGCAAGACATGAGGGACACTAACATCATCACCCTCTACAAGAACAAGTAGAGAGGCGCAACTGCAACGACTACAGAGGCATTTCACTTCTTAGCATCGTCGGCAAAGTCTTTGCAATGGTCATCTTGATCTGCCTGCAGAAGCTGGCAGAACGAGTCTACCCAGAGTCACAGTGCGGCTTCAGTGCTAAAAGGTCAACGATTGACATGGTCTTCTCCCTCCGTCAACTCCAGGAGAAGTGTAGAGAACAACAGATGCCCTTGTATGTTGCCTTCATTGACCTCACCAAAGAATTTGACCTTGTCAGCAGAGATGGACTCTTCAAGATGCTTCCAAAAATTGGCTGCCCACCAAAACTGCAGAGCTTGATTGAATCCTTCAACTCCAACATGAAGGGGACAGTGCAGTTCGATGGCAGTTCATCCAAGCCCTTTGACATCTGCAGTTGTGTGAAACAAGGCTGCGTGCTTGCCCCCACACTCTTTGGGATCTTATTTGCCCTGCTTCTAAAACATGCCTTTGGCAGAGCAACAGAGGGAATTTACTTACGGACCAGATCCACCGGCAGGCTCTTCAATATCTCCCGCCTCAGAGCCAAGAAAAAGGTTCATGAAACCCTCATCAGAGATATACTGTTTGCCAATGATGCAGCAGTGGTAACTCACACCCAACAGGAGCTGCAGGCACTGATGGACAGCTTCTCCCAGGCCTGCAAGGACTTCGGTCTAACCATTAGCCTGAAGAAGACGAACGTCCTGGGACAGGACACAGCTGAACCTCCAGCCATAACCGTCGATGGCTATGCACTTGAAGTTGTCCACCAGTTCACTTACCTTGGCTCCACCATCACCGACAACCTCTACTTGGACAGTGAGATTGATAAGAGAATTGGGAAGGCAGCAACAACATTCGTTAATAACCCCAAGCTGACAATAAAGACCATGATGGCAGTGTTCAATGCCTGTGTAATCAGCACACTGTTGTACGACAGCAAGACAGGCATATGCCAGGCAGGAGAGAAGACTCAGCAACTTCTATTTGAGAAGCATCCGCCGTATCCTGGGCATATCCTGGCAAGACAGAGTATCTAATGTTGAGGTTCTGTCCCGTGCCAACCTTCCCAGCATGTTCACCATACTCAGACACCGGAGACTGCGTTGGCTGGGTCATGTCCATCGCATGGTGGATGGCCGCATTCCCAAAGACATCCTCAATGGAGAACTGCAATCTGGAAAGAGGTCTATTGACCGGCCAAAGCTGCAATACAAGGATGTCTGCAAGAGAGACATGAAAGCAGTTGGCATCAATACAGATTCCTGGGAAGATCTTGCAGCTGACCGCACGAGATAGAGAAGTACCCTGCATCAACACCTCAAAATTGGGGAAGAGAAGCTTATAAACACAGAGGCAGACAGGAGAGCTCGTAGAAAGGAGCACAGCAAGTCTGGCAGTTCCAGCACATCAGGTACTTTACACAGTTGTGATCTTTTCAACAGTTTGTCACTCTCGCATTGGTCTCTATAGCCACAGAAGATGATGCTCCAACAAAGGAGACAATGAGACAAGGATGTAACCCATGATCATCTATGATCGAAGGAGGCCGAGGAGGAAGCCAGTAGCTGAGGATCGATCCAGCAGAACCCACGCCTTTGGCTGCCACCCAGCTCACACTGTACCCAACCCCTATAGCCCCTCGCACAGGTGGTGTGTGGGCCCAGCTGGGCTCCATGGGCAGAAGCCCGACCACCAGGCACTCACCTTCGAGCCCCTCCCCCAGGCCTGGCTCCAGGGCGGGGACCCCGGTAACTCACCTCTGGGCAAGGGAAACTGAGTCCTTGCACTCGTTTCACTCATAGGTTGGACCTTCACCTAGGACCTACTTGCCTTGGGTGACCCTACCAGAGGAATAATGCCCCCAACAACATAGCTCCCAGGATAATTAGGATAAACAAACCCCTCCACCATGATAAGGTGGCAATTCAAGGAGGGGAAGTTTAAAATTTGTGATATTTATTTAATGGAGTCATTCATTCATTCATTCATTTTCTTCCGCTTCTTCCGGGGTCGGGTTGCGGGGGCAGCAGCCTAAGCAATGAGGTCCAGACATCCCTGTCCCCCGCCACTTCCTCCAGCTCTTCCGGGGGGACACCAAGGCGTTCCCAGACCAGCC
>JBCNYH010000014.1:898093-913421 GCA_039654325.1 Tandanus tandanus
CACACACACACACACACACACACACACACACACACACACACACACACACACACACACACACACACTTACACACACACACACACACACACACTCGCACACACACTTACACAGAAAGTCGGAAAGCAATTCAGGCTGCCTGTGGTGGACAACAGCGACGCAAAGTGTGTTCAGACCAACGAGGCTGAGGACAGTCCAATAAAATGCCTGAGTTTTTACCATCTTACGTACAAGTATACGGAAACGGCGCTCTTTCTTGCTAAAACTGGAGCCCTCAGCTTTCAAACCTATAAACACACACAAACATTAACACTCACTGTAACAAACTGTACATACTCTTCTGGTAGGATTATTAGCAAGTTTGCAGCAGAATGTAATCAATAATAGGAGAGGACCAAGGAGGGCACTATAGAGCTAGACTGTCAGTGGTTTAGTATTTTTAATTTGCATTCATTCATTTGCCAAACTGCTTCATCCTACTAGGGTCACTGGGAGGTTGGCAGCAAAAAGGTCCTGGGTTCGGGTCCCGGGCTCAGTGACAGCATTTCTGTGTGGAGTTTGCATATACTTCCTGTGTTTGCATGGGTTTCCTCCAGGTATTCTGGTTCCCTCCCACCATCAAAAGACATACACATTTGGCTAATTGGCTGTTTCAAATTACTCCTAGCTGTGGGGGTGTGCATTGGCCCTGTGATGAATTAGCAAGCTGCTCAGGGTGTACTCTGCCTTTGCCCCGATCTGGTTGAGATTGACTCCAACCTTCCTGCAACCCTAATAGGATTAAGCAGTATGGAAATTGGATGGATGGAAGAGGATGGAAGAGCAATAGATTGCATTGTGTTGCATTACAAAATTCTAAATACGCAAAGCCAAAACTAATCCAAAGGTTAATCCATGTAAACTGCTATTGTGCCCAAAAACCTGTAAAGTCAATGTCGAGTGTATGTGTGTTGTTCTCTTACCCACTGTGTCCCCCATGTAGTCCTGTCCTCCCTCTGGGTTCAGCAGATCTGTTTTACTCTTTTTTATGGTAGGTCTACAGCGAAAACCTAAACACACACACACACACACACACACACACACACACACACACACACACACACACACACACACACAAACACACACACACACTGTGATATTAAAAATTTACACATAGACCTGTTTAAAAAGTTCTTTAATACATATTATACAGTTCATACGGTCTCCTGTAGAGTCATCTCCAGCCAAAATCACTTCCTCTGCAAAGAGAGAGAGAGAGAGAGAGAGAGAGAGAGAGAGAGAGAGAGAGAGAGAGAAAATACAGAGAGAGGGAGACAGAAAGAGATAGAAATACAGAGATAGAGAAAGACAGAGAGGGAAAGAGAGAAATACAGAGAAAGAGAGAGAGAGAGATTGTAACCAGTTATTGTAAGGTGCACTGTCATATCCACCATTAAGTGCAGTTTTTACAACCAATTTGGCTGATCCAGCTAAGGAAAGATGAACCCTTTGCTTTCCAGGAAGTTTTTTATGTTCCTTTAAACACATAGCAAACTTTGATGTGCAGCCGGAGATCGCGATATGTGCTCTTAACTTCAATAATGAATAGAACTTTATTCTGGAAATGTCTTTCAACATTAGTTCTGTTGTGTTAAGTCTAGTGGTGCAGTGTGGAGTGAAGAGTGTATGGTGCAGTGAAGCATGTAGTGTACAGTGTAGTGCTGTAGTGTAGCCTGTAAAGTAGAGTGTAGTGTAGTGTAGTGCTGTAGTGTAGAGTGTAGTGTAGAGTGTAGTGCTTTAGTGTAGTATAGAGTGCCATGTAACGTGTATTGTAAAGTGTAGTGTAGTGCCATGGTGTAGAGTGGAGTGCTATAGAATATAGGGCTGTAGTGTAGTGTGTAATGTAGAGTATAGTGTAGACTGTGGTGTAGTGTAGTGTGGAATGCAGTGCTGTAGTGTAGAGTGCAGTGTAGTGTAGTAGTGTATTGTTGCAGTTTAGAACATAATGTTGTAGTGCTGTACTGTAATGTTGTAATGTAGTGTAGGATGTAGTGTAAAGTGTAGAGAGTAGGATAAAGTGCAGTATAGATTGCAGTACAGAGTGTAATATATAGTGTAGTGAAGAGTGTAATTATGTAGTGAAAAGTGTAACATAGGGTGTAGTGTAGAGTGTAGTAAAGAGTGTAGTGTACAATGTGGAGTAAAGAGTATTGAAGAGTGTAGTGTAGAGTGTAGTGCTGTAGTGTAGAGAACAGTGTTGTAGTGTAGATTGTAGTTCTGTAGTGCAGTATAGAATGTACTACAGAGTGTAGTGTTGCAGTGTAGAGTGTAGTGTAGACTGTAGTGTAGCATGTAATGCAGAGTGTAGTGTAGTGCTGTAGTGTACAGTGTTATGCTGTAGTGTAGAGTGTAGTGCTGTAGTGCAGTGTAGAGCACAGTGTTGTCGTGTATTATAGAGAGTAGTGCAGAGTGTAGTGCTGTAGTGTAGTGTGTATTACTGTAGTGTAGTGCTGTAGTGTACAGTGAAGTGAAGAGTGTCGTGTACTGTAGTGTAGACTGTAGTGTAGCATGTAGTGCAGAGTGTAGCGTAGTGCTGTAGTGTAGAGTGTGATGCTGTGGTGTAGAGTATAGTGCTGTAGTGTCGTGTTGTAGTGTAGAGTGTGGTGTAGAGTCTGGTGTAGTGCTGTAGTGTAAAGTGCAGTGCTGTAGTGTAGTATAGAGTGTGGTATAGTGCTGCAGTGTATGGTATAGTACTGTAGTGTATGGTGTACTACTGTAGTGTAGATTGTAGGGTAGGGTGTGTTGTAATGTGTATTGTAGAGTGTAGTGTAGTGCTGTGGTGTAGAGGTTAGTGCTGTAGTGTAGAGTGTAGTGCTGTTGTGTAGTGTTGTAGTGTAGAGTGTGGTGTAGAGTGTGGTGTAGTGCTGTAGTGTAAAGTGCAGTGTAGAGTGTAGTGTTGTAGTGTGGTATAGATTGTAGTGCCGTAAGTGTAGTGTGTTGCTGTGGTGTAGAGTGTAGTGCTGTAGTGTAGTATAGAGTGTGGTATAGTGCTGCAGTAAAGATTGTAGTGTATTGTGTATTGTAGAGTGAAGTGTTGTAGTGTACTGTGAAATGTAGTGTGGAGTGCACTGTAGTGCTATAGTGTAGTGCTATCGTGTAGAGTACAGTGGTATAGTGTGCTGTAGAACAGTGTAGAATGTAGTGCTGTACTGTAGAGTGTATTGCTTTAGTGTAGTGTGTAGTGTAGAGTGTATTGAAGGGTGTATTGTAAAGTGTTGTGCTGTAGTGTAGAGTGTAGTGAAGAGTTTAGTGTTGTAGAGTACTGAAAACAGAGTAATCAAATTAAAAGCTACAGATACAGTAAAGTACAACAACAAAATAGAATTGCATACATTGAATTTTGCAAATGCATAATAACATTAGTACATAATATTCGTATTATATCAAAACATACAGGCCCAAATAATTTCTTGTTTGAGTGTTGTATGGTATTAAAAATAACTATAACAACATATGAGTTAATAGAATTTTAATAATAATAATAATAATAATAATGTGAATATCAACACATAATACTTTAACTGCAATATTTAACCTCATTCATTTATTCATAAATTTTTTGAACCACTTAATCCTAATAAAGGGTAGCATGCAAGGGCACCCATGTGTTTTGAATTCCCCTTTAGAGTATAGTGTACAGTGTACTGTGTACAGTGTAGTGTATAGTGCTGCAGTGTAGAGTGTAGTGTGGATTGTAGTGCTGTAGTGTAGAGTGCAGTGTAGTGCCATATTGTAGCGTGTAGTGTTTCGTGTACTGTAGTGATGTAGTGTAGAATGTAGTGTAGAGTGTAGTGCTGTACTGTAGTATAGAGTGTAGTGTAGAGTGCAGTGTGGGGTGCAGTGGAAAATTTAGTGCTGTAGTGTGGTGCTGTAATGTAGAGTGTAAAGTAGAGTGTAGTGTAGTGCTATAATGTAGTGCTGTGGTGTAGATTGTAGTGCTGGAGTGCAGTCTAGAGTGTAGTGCTTTAGTGTAAAGTGTAGTGTAGACTGTAGTGCTTTAGTGTGGAATGTAATGTGTAGTGTAATTTAAATTGCGGTGCTGTAGTGTAGTGGTATAATGAGTGTAGTGCTGTATTGTAGAGTGCAAAGTACTATGTAGTGTAGTGCTGTAGTGTAGAGTGAGGTGCTATAGTTTAGTGCTGCAGTGCTGTGATGTAGAGTGTAGTGCTGTAGTGTAGAGTGTAGTGTAGAGTGTTGTAGTGTAGAATGTACTGTAGAGTGGAGTGTAAATTGCAGTGCTGAAGTGTAGCACTATAAAGAGTGTAGTGTAGTGCTATAGTGTAGAATGTAGTGCAGACTGATGTAGTGCCATACTATAAAGTGTAGTGTTAAGTGTAGTGTTGTGATGTAGTGTAGGTGTAGTGCTGTAGCTTACCGTGTACTGCATTAATGTAGTATATAGTGTAGTGTAAAATCTATTGTAGATTGTAGTGCAGTGTTGTGTAGAGTGAGGCATAGTGTTGTAGTGCAGAGTGTAGTGTTGTAGGGTAGAGTATAGTGCTGTAGTAAAGTGTGGTGTGTGGTTTAGTGTAGATTGTAGTACTGTACTGTAGTGCTGTAGTATAAAGTGCAATGCTATAAGTTAAATTGTAGTACATAGTGTAGTGTAGAGCCATAGTGTAGACTGTGGTGTTGAGTGTAGTGTAGTAATGTAGTGTAGAGTGTAGTGTAGAGTGCAGTGTTGTGTGCAGTGCTATAGTGTAATGCTGTAGTGTGGACTGTAGTGCTGTAGTGTAGAGTGTACTGCTTCAGTGTAGTATAGAATGTAGTTTAAAGTGTATTGCAGTGTAGTGTGGTGCTGCACTTTAGTGTGCAGTAAAATGTAGTGAAGGATGTCGTGACGAGTGTAAAATGTTAAGTACAGTGTAGAGTAGTGCTGTACTGTACTGTAGAGTGTAGGGCTATGTTGTAGTGATGTAGTGTAAAGTTTAGCAAAGAGTGTAGTGCTCTAGTGTAGAGTGCAGTATAGACTGTACTGTAGTGTAGATAGTAGTGCTGTATTGTAGAGTGCAGTGCTATAGTGAAGTGATTTAGTGTAGAGTGTAGTGGTGTAGTGGAGTGTAGAGTGTAGTGCTGTAGTGCAGTGTAATGTAGAGTACTGTAAAATGTAGTGTAAAGTGTAGTGTAGTGGTGTAGTGTAGAGTGTAGTGCTAGTAGTGCAGTGTAATGTAGAGTAGTGTAGAGTGTAGTGTACACTAGAGTGTGATGTAGTGCTGTAGTGTACAGTGTAGTGCTGTGGTGTAGACTGTAGTGCTATAGTGTTGAGTGTAGTCCACAGTGTATTAAAGGGTGTAGTGTAGAGTGTAGTGACGTAGTGTAAACTTTAGCAAAGAGTATAGTGTAGTGTAGCATGTAGTGTACTGCACATTGTAGCTCTGTAATGTAGTATAGAGTGTAGTCTAGACTGTAGTGTAGTGCTGCAGTGTACAGTTAGTGCTGTAGAGTGTAGTGCTTTAGTTTAGTATAGCGTATAGTGTAATGTATAGTGATGTAGTGTAGTGTTCACTAGAGTGTAGTGTTGTTGTGTAGAGTGTAGTCTAGTGTAGTGTAGATTGTAGTGTGTTATGTCTGTGTCGAACTCTCTCCCCGACTCTCACACACCTCGAGCACATTCTCCCGAGTATTAATGATCATCACCTGCACCTCATCACCAGCGCTGATTAGCGTCTCCATATAAACTCCCGCTAGACACACTCCAGTGTCTAGCCTCGTTGGAAATACGCATTGTTTCTCAGCTGATCCTTCTAGCGCTTGGACTCCTCTACTCTCCTTCCTCGATCCCGTTTTCTCCCCCGAAACTTCTCCCGAAGTTTCCCTCACTCCCTGGTTACGTTTTTTGTATTTGTGCATGTTTGTGTTCGCCCCCCGTGGCAGGTTTCATTTTGAGTTTTCTCTCAGTTGTGTTTTTGTGGCTCAGGGAACCGTGTTCTTTTGGTATTATTAAAACCCTCGTTATTTTCATATACTTCTTTGTCTCTGGGAGTCATTCATACAGAAGGCTAGACCGATACAGACAGCATGCTGGCCACGCCTACCCTCCCTCCGGACGTGTTCCAAACCATTGTGGAGGAAGTGCGTCGCTCCTTCACACCGTTGGAGTCTCCTTCTGCGAGTCCGGTGCTTGCTGTTTCCGTGCAAGGTCCGATCATTAACCCAGCACGCTATTCCGGGGATTCAGACAGCTGTGATGGGTTCCTTCTCCAGTGCTCCCTGGCCATCGAGATGCACCCCGCTTGTTTTCCCACTGAGCTTGCCAAGGAAGCCTACATTATCTCCTTGCTTTCCGGCAAAGCACTGCAATGGGCAGAATGGCTGTGGAGGCAGAGTGGACCAGTGGTATCCTCATACCCCGCTTTCATCACTCATTTCCGGGATGTGTTCAGCCGTCCCGACAGTGACTCCACTAACCATGAAAAGCTACATCATTTCCGTCAAGGACGGATGGATATAAGGGATTATGCCTTGGAATTCCGAACTCTCGCAGGGCTCAGTGGATGGAACAAGGCAGCCCTACTCACCCATTTTCGTCTGGGTTTGGAACCATCGCTTTACAACTCTCCTCCTACGACGATTCCCTAGGGCTGGAGAAGTTTATCCAACTGGCTATCCGCGTCGCACATCGACAGAGAGGTTGCGTCGCAGAGTTAAAACAACCAGTTCCCTCCACATCTTCACCATCTACCTCAGAACCCATGCAAGTGGATGTGGTCTGACTCACCCCCGCCGAACAACTTAGGCGGAGCACAGAGGGGCTTTGTATGTACTGCGGTCAGCCCGGACACCTTCTCGAGACCTGCCCCACTCGCCCTCCGTGCCAATCGAGGAGTCAAAACCATACCGAGCTCCTGAAGTCCCAGCCATTATCCACTCCAGTAACCCTCACTACTCCATTGTGTTCCCTCACAGTCACTCCTTGACTCCGGCTCAGCAGGCAATTTCCTCTCCAGGGACCTGTGCCGAAGGCTCCAGCTCCCGTTACACCGCTGCCCGACGCCTTTCTCCGTCCGATCCATAATCGGGGAACCCCTTACATCACAAACACATCAACTTCAGACTGACCCAATCCATCTGACTATCGGCTGTTTGCACCATGAGGAACGATCATTCCTGGTGCTGGAACATTCTAACGCCGATGTAATCCTTGGTCGACCTTGGCTCGTTCTCCACTCACCCTCAATCTCCTGGGCCACTGGCGAGATCCTGAGCTGGGGAAATGGGTGCTTCCCTCACTGCTTTCCACAGCTCCCTCAAAAACCAACCATGAGCCAAATCAACCTAGGTACCACCACCAGGCCCAGACAATGGTATCCATCCCAGCTGAGTACTCAGACTACAGTGAGATCTTCAGTTCAATACTCGCCGTGGGATTGCCACCCCACAGGCCTTGGGATTGCGCCATCGAACTGGTACCCGGCGCTTCAGAGTGACGAGCTATGGAGGAGTACGTTGCAGAAGCACTGCAACAGGGCTATATTCAGCCATCGACTTCTCCAGCGGCCTCCAGTTTCTTCTTCATGGCGCCTGTACTGCAACATCCGAATCTAAACAAACCTTTCATCATGGAAGTAGATGCCTCAACCAGTGTGGTGTGGGCCGTGTTATCGCAGCATCCACACAAAGAAAACCGACCTCTGCCCTGCGCATTCTTCTCAAGAAAATTAAGCCCGGCGGAACAAAACTATGATGTGGGGAACCGCGAGCTCCTGGCTATAAAGCTAGCCCTTGAGGGATGGCGACACTGGTTGGAGGGTGCACAATATCCATTTCAAGTTATCACCGATCATAAGAACCTGTGCTACATACGAGAGGCAAAACGGTTGAACCCCTGCCAAGCTCGCTGGGCCTTATTCTTTACCCGGATTAACTTTACCATCAAGTACTGCCCGGGATCTCAGAACACCAAGTCTGATGCACTCTCACGCATCCATGACATCAACGAAGCCTCTGACCAACCCACCGCAATACTCCCTCCCAAGGTTTTCATCAACGCAATACAGTGGGCTCTGGAGGACCAAATCCAAGTTGCCCTAGAGTCAGATCCCGCACCGCCTGAAACACCGCCAGGCCATCAGTATATACCCAGGGACCTCCGACTTCCCCTGCTGGATGCGGTACACTCCACTCCAGGTACCGGTCACCCAGGGGCCACAGCAACTCTCTCTCTCCTCCAGGAGCAATATTGGTGGCCAGGAATGCCCACCATGACCAGAAGGTTCGTGGCCGGATGCGAGGTGTGTGCCATCTCTAAGACACCTCGACACCTCCAGGCAGGGAAGCTCATCCCTCTGCCCGTCCCTCATCGTCCATGGTTGCACCTGGGGGTGGATTTTATGATGGATCTCCCATCATCAGAAGGTAACACCTGCATCCTGGTCATAGTTGACCGTTTTTCTAAAGCGTGTAAACTAACTCCCCTCCAGTCCCTCCCTACAGCATCAGAGACTGCACGAGCCTTATTCGAACACGTTTTTCGCAATTTTGGGCTGCCTGTTTGACATTGTATTGGACAGGGGCCCGCAGTTCATCTCAAGGTTCTGGAGGGCGTTCTTCAAACTCCTGGGTGTAACTGTCAGCCTGTCATCAGGGTACCATCCTCAGACCAATGGACAAACGGAGAGAAAAATTCAGGAGATAGGACACTTCCTTCGGACCTTCTGCAACCGCCATCCCACATCCTGGAACCAGTTCCTTCCATGGGCCGAGTACGCACAGAACTCCCTTCGTCAGCCATCCACCGGGCTGACCCCCTTCCAGTGTGTTCTCAGTCACCAACCTCCTCTCTTCCCCTGGAATAGAGAGGCCACCAACGTCCCAGCGGTGGATCAGTGGTTCCGGGACAGTGAACAGGTCTGGACTCCAGACCTCCTGTAAAAAGCTAAGTCCCCGTTTTATTGGTTCCTTCAAAATCACCGCACAAATCAACCCAGTCACTTTCAGATTAGAACTCCCTCCCACCTATAAAATTCACCCAGTTTTCAATGTCTCTCTGTTTAAACCATATCACTCACCCCTGGTTTCCCTATCCACAAAGTCGGGCGAGACAACAGAACCCCCTCCACAGCTGGCTACAGACAAGGGTCCCATCTACGTCGTCCGGGGCTTCCTGAACTCTCGCCGGCACCGTGGGAGGATCGAATATCTGGTCGACTGGGAGGTCTATGGCCCAGAGGAACAATCCTGGGTTCCTCGCACGGATATCCTGGACCCCATGCTAATGGAGGACTTTCATCGCCAGCACCCCAGCAGACCAGCACCCCACACCCGGGGTCGCCCACGGCATTGACAGCAACTGAACCCCGGAACGGCTCCTGGAGAGGGGTACTGTACTGTACTGTGTCGAACTCTCTACCCCCAACTCTCACACACCTCAAGCACACTCTCCCGAGTATTAATGATTATCACCTGCACCTCATCACCAGCGCTGATTAGTGTCTCCATATAAACTCCCGGTAGACACACTTCAGTGTCTAGCCTCGTTGGAAATACTCATTGTTTCTCAGCTGATCCTTCTATCGCTTGGACTCCTCTACTCTCCTTCCTCGATCCCGTTTTCTCCCCCGAAACTTCTCCTGAAGTTTCCCTCACTCCCTGGTTACTTTTATTGTATTTGTGTATGTTTGTGTTCACCCCCCGTGGCAGGTTTCATTTTGAGTTTTCTCTCAGTTGTGTTTTTGTGGCTCACAGTGCCCGTGTTCTTTTGGTATTATTAAAACCCTCTTTATTTTCATATACTTCTTTGTCTCTGGGAGTCATTCATAACAAAGTGCTGTAGTGTAGTATAGAGTGTAATTAAGTGTTTTAGTGTAGTGTAGTAGTGTAATGTTGCAGTTTAGAACATAATGTAGTGTGGAGTTCAAATGTTGTGTAATGTATAGTGTTGTGCTGTCATAAAGTGCTGTAGTGTAGATTTGTAGTGTAGTGTAGAGTTTATTCCTTTAGTGTAGTATAAAGTGTAGTGTTAAGTGTATTGAAGAGTGAAGTGCTATAGTGTAGTGCTGTAGTGTACTTGTTGTTGAGCTGCTGTAACAGTGAAATTTCCCCGACGTGGGATTAATAAAGGATCTTATCTTATCTTATCTTATCTTATATGGTTTGTATTTTTATGGTTTTATCCAAATGAGGATGGATTTCCCTTTTGAGCCTGGTTCCTCTCAAGGTTTCTTCCTCGTGTCAACTGAGGCAGTTTTTCCTTGCCACTTTCGGCGTGGGCTTGCTCATGAGGGATGTGTAGGGGTTGTAGGAAAATGTTTAAAATGAAAAATGGAGTGTAGTGTACTGTTAAAATGTTGTGTAGTGCTGTCATGTAGTGCTGTAACGTAGAGTGCAGTGCTGTTCTGTAATGCTGTAGTGTAATGTAGAGTGTGGTGTAGAATGCAGTGCTGTCCTGAATACTGAGGTGTAGACAGTAGGATAGAGTGCAACACAAAGTGTAGTATAAAGTGTACTGTAAAGTGTATTATTTAGTGTTGTTCTTTAGTGTAGCATGTAGTGCTGTAATAAAGATCATAGTGTAGAGTGTAGTGCTGTCATGTAGTGCTGTAGTGTAGAGTGTAGTGCTGTACTATAATGCTGTAGTGCAGTGTATAGTGCAGTGGTGTCCAGAAGACTGAAGTGGACAGTAGGATAGAGTGCAATACATAGTGTAGTTTAAAGTGCAGTGTAGAGTGTAGTATAGAGTGTAATTCTGTAGTGAAGTGTAGTGTAGAGCTGTAGTGAAGAGTGTAACATAGTGTGTAGTGTAGTGTAGTGTACTGCTGTAGAGTACTACATAGTTTAGTGTAGTGCATGTTGTAATGTGCTTGTGCAGAGTGTTGTGTTCAAGTTTTAGGTTTTATTGTCATATACAGGTAACAATGGAACATCACTACTGGAAATGAAATTCATGGACTCAGAGCCCCTTCAACATTGCACATAAGAAACAAATAATGCACATAAAGGAACAAGTATTGCACATACAGAAAACATTCAGATAAAATATAAAGTAAAAAATAAAAACTATATAATAAAATTATATTGTTTAAAATTATATATTATATAAAAAATATAATAAAAACTTTTTTGGCTATACTCTATTAATCCTGCAAGAGAATTGTGTATATGAGTGTGTATATCAGCAGTTCAATAGCCTAATGGCTTGTTAGTAGAATATGTAACAGAATCTGTTGGTGCGAGTCCGGATGCTTCTGTACCATCTGCCTGACAGCAGGAGCATGAAGAGTGTGTGGCTGGGATCAGAGAGGATCCACTGGACCTTCCTCCTACAGCGCTGTGTGTAGATGTACTGTATGGCTGGCAGTTCAGTCCTGGTGATGTGTTGTGCTGATCTGACTACCCTGTAGAGCTTTGCAGTCCAGAGCATTACAACTGCCATACCAGGTAGTCATGCAGCCAGACAGAATACTCCCGATGGTGCATCATTAGAGTTGAGTGTAGTGTAGTGACATAGTGTAGAGTGTAGTGTTGAAGTGTTGGTATAGTGCTGTAGTGTAGTACATAGTGTTGTGCAGAGTGTTGTGTAGGGTGTAGTGCAGTGTACAGTGTAGTGTAAAGTGTAGTGTTGTGTAGAGTGTAGTACTTTAGTGTGGTATAGAGTGTAGTGTAAAGTGTATTGTAGAGTGAGTGTAGGAATGAAGTGTAGTGTATAGCAATGTAGTGTAGTGTGTAGTATAGAGTGAAGTGTATTAAAGGGTGTAGTGAGTGTAGTGTTATTGTGTAGGGTGTAGTGAAAAGTATAATCCTGTAGTGCAGACTATAGTATGGAATGTATTGCTGTAGTGAAGTGTGTAGTATAGAGTGTACTGTACAGTATAGTATAAAGTGTAGGTCTGTAGTGTAGAGTGTAGTGCTGTAGTGTAGAATGTAGTGTAGAGTGTAGTGTAGTGTAGAGTGTACTGCTTTAGTAAAGTATAGAGTGTAGTGCTATAGTGTAGAGTGTAGTACTGTAGTGAATTGTGTAGTGTACAGTGTATTAAAGGGTGTAGTGTAGAGTGTAGTGCTATGGTGTGGAGTTTAGCAAAGAGTATACCCCCAAACTCTTTTCAAAAATACTGCTGGCCACGCAAAAATCCAAGATGGCGACCCCCAAATCCAAGATGTCCACCCAAAAATTGGGGTTTTCTTTTATAACTCAAAATGCATTGATTTTAAGCCCTATAAATGTATCAAAGTTAAATATAAAGTTGGGTGTTGTAGACATTTTGGTACCAAATGCATGTCTGTATCTCTTATGGTTCTTGAGATACACCACCCTGGTATTTTTACAGACTCTGGGAAGCAAAAAATGTGTACATTGTTGTTAAGTGAATTTTGTGATATGAAAAAGTTATTTTCATAACCTATTTTATGTTCAGTCTTCTTTTCATTACGGTTAAAACATAAAATTCTAAAACCAAGATGGCTGCCATTAACGACGTAATCATATCTTAGCATCATATCTACGAAACATGAATTTTTGGTGTGCATATATACATCCTAATGTACTGTATGTTATGTATATTTAGTTAATCAAGCACTTTTCATTATTTTTTTTACTAATTTTACTAATTTTACTAATTACTTTGATCCAGAATTTGATGTTATATGATTGCGACAAGTGTTTTGTCTAGCCTAGAATGGATATGTTCATCTTTTATTAGGTGTAAAAAGTATAAATATATAGTATATAAATTTAGAATTTCCTGTTGCTTACACAAAACAATCTGTATACTTGTAGGATTAATGTAAGGCAGAGTTGATGAAAATCCGTTGATCAGAAGTTACCTTATCAGTTGTTGTCAGTATCAGGCACACATGCGACAAATCTTTTAACTGTAGAATGTAGTGATGTAGTGAAGAGTGTAGTGCTGTAGTGAAGAATTTAGAGTGTAATGTAGACTGTAGTGCTGTAGTGAAAAGTGTAACATGATGTGTAGTGCAGAGTGTATTGAAGAGTGTAGGGTAGAGTGTAGTGTACAGTCTAGTGTAGAACATAGTGTTGTAGTGTAGAGTGTAGTGCTGTAGTGTAGTATATAGTGTAGTGCTGTAGTATAGAGTGGAGTGCTATACTGTAAAGTGTAAGGCTGTAGTGTAGAGTGTAGTATATTGCTGTATTGTAGTGCAGTGCTGTAGTGTAGAGTGTACTGTAGTGCTGGAATGTATAGTGTAGTTTAGTGTTGTAGTGTAGATTGTAGTGTAGAGTGTATTGTAGTGCTGCAGTGTAGAGTGTATTTTAATGCTGTAATGTACAGTGATGTGTAGTGCTGGAGTGTATAGTGTACCATAGAATATACTGTACATTAGTGTATATAGTGTACATTGTAGTGTAGAGTCTAGTGTAGATTGTAGTGACATGCTGTAGTGTAGAGTGTAGTAGACTGTAGTGACTTGCTGTAGGATAAAGTGTACTGTAGAGTGTACTGTAGTGCTATAGTGTAGAGTGTAGTGTAGTGCTGTTGTGCTTAGTGTAATGCTGTAGTGTAGAGTGTAGTGTAGTGTGGAGTGGAGTGCTGGAGTAAATAGTGTAGTGTAGAGTGTAGTGTAGTGATCTTGTGTAGTGCTAGACCATAGTGCTGTGGTGTAGAGTGTAGTGCGGAGTGTAATGTAGGGAGTAGTGCTGCAGTGTAGAGTGTAGTGTTGTATTGTAGAGCGACCTGTAGCGCTTAAGTGTATATTGTAGTTTATTGTTGTACTGTAGTGTGGTGTAGTGTAGAGTGTATTTTAATGCTATACAGTGTAGTGTAGTGATGTGGTGTAGAGTGTAGTGTCCTGCTTTAGTATAGAGGGTAGTGTAGAGTGCATTGTAGTGCTGTAGTGTAAAGTGTTGTGTAAATAGTAGTTTACAGCTGTAGTATAGAGGGTAGTGTAGTGTTGTGGTATATAGTGTAATATAGAGTGTATTGTAAAGTGTAGAGTGTAGTGAAATGCTGTAGTACAGAGTACAGTGCTGTAGCGTAGTGCTGTAGTGTAGTGTTGTAAAGTGTAGAGTAGAGTGTAGTGTAGAGTAGTGTAGTGCTGTAGTGTAGTGTAGAGTGTAATGTGGTGCTGTAGTGTAGAGTGTAGTGTAATGTGTAGTGTAGAGCTGTAACAAATAGGGTAGTGTATAGTGTAATATAGAGTGTAGTGTAAAGTGTAGCGTACTGCTGTTGTGTAGTGCAATGCCGCAGTGTAGCATGTAGTGTAGTGCTGTAGTGTAGTGTAAGGTGTAATGTAGAGAATAGTGTTGTAGTGTAAAGTGTAGCGTATAGTGTAGTGTAGTGATGTAGTAAAAACAGTAGTGCTGTAGTGTGGAATGTAGTGTCGTAGTGTAGTGTAGAATGTGGAGTGTACTGAAGGGTGTAGTGTAGAGTGTAGTGCTATAGGGTAGAATGCAGCATATAGTGCTGTAGTGTAGAGTGTCGTGTAGAGTGTAGTGCTAAAGTGTAGAGTATAGTGTAGTATCTTAGTGTACAGTGTAGTGTTGATTGTAGTGCAGTGATGTAGTGCAGAAAGCAAAGTAGATTGTACTGCTGTAGTGTAGAGTGTAGTGCTGTAGTGTAGTATAGAGTGTAATGTGTAGTGTAGTGTAGAGTGCAATGTATGGGGTAGTGTAAAGTGTAGTGCTGTATACCATACCATATTCCCAGAGCACACCCCACAAGATAGCCCGAGGGACACGGTCGAAAGCCTTCTCCAAGTCCATAAAACACATGTGGACAGGTTTGGCAAACTCCCATGCCCCCTCCAGGATCCTGTAGAGTGTGTAGAGCTGGTCAAGAGTGCTGCGACCAGGACGAAAACCACCTTGTTCCTCCTGAATCTGAGGTTCAACCATTGGCTGGATCCTCCTCTCCAGTACCCCTGAATAGACTTTCCTGGGTAGGATGAGGAGTGTGATTCCACGATAGTTGGAACACACCCTCCGGTTCCCCTTTTTAAAAAGGGGAACTACCACCCTGGTTTGCCAATCCAGCGGCACGGCCCCCGATGACCACACAATGTTGTAGAGATGTGTCAACCAAGACAGTCATACTACATCCAGAGCCTTGAGGTATTCAGGGCGGATCTCATCCACCCCTGGAGAATGGCCACCGAGGAGCTTTTTAACTACCTCGGCAACCTCAGCCCCAGCGATAGGCAGACCCCCCTCTGAACCCCTAGACTCTTCCTCTTCCACAGAGGGTGTGTTGGTGGGATTGAGGAGGTCCTCGAAGTATTCCTTCCACCTACCAACAACATCCCCAGTCAAGGTGAGCAGCTCTCCACTTCCACTGTAAACAGTGTTTGTGGAGTACTGCTTCCCCCTCCTGAGGCACTGGATGGTGGTCCAGAACCTTTT
>JBCNYH010000014.1:923559-936475 GCA_039654325.1 Tandanus tandanus
ACAAAGACATTATCCTCATAAATTACTGCACATAATAAAACACAGGAACTGTACCCAATCATCACTGCACACACAAAGACACAATGACTGTACCCAAACATCACTGCACACACAAAAATGCAGCGAATGTACCCTGTCATCAATGCAACAGCTGGAACACAGCAACTGTACCCAAACATCACAGCACACACGAAAATGCAGCGACTGTACCCTATCAGCAATGCAACAGCTAGACCACTCCAACTGTACCCAGACATCACTGCACACAGTATAACACAGTGACTGTACCCAATCATCACTTCACACACTAGAACACAGCAACTGTACCCAAACAACACTGCACACATTACTACTCAGTGACAGAAGACAATTATCAACGCACACATAAAAAAACAAAGAGAATAACCCCAAAAATCACTGCACATAATAAAACACAGCGAGTGTAGCCAATCATCTCAGTACACACTAAAACAAAATGAATGTACTAAAACATCACTGCACACACTAAAATACAAAGATTGTACACAATCATCACTACACACACTAAAACACAGTCACTGTACCCAACCATCACTGCAATCACTAAATTACAGTGACTGTTCCCATCACAGCACACATTATAACACAGTGAGGGTACCCAAACAACACTGCACACAATAAAACACGACTGTATACAAACATCACTGCACACACTAAAACAAAGTGACTGAACTCAATCATCACTGCACAAACTAAAACCCACCAACTGTGGCCAAAAAACAATGCATACAATGAAATATAGTGACTGTACCCATACATCACTGCACACAATAAAACACAGCACCTGCATTCAAACATCACTGCAAATACTAAAACAGAGTAACTGTACCCAATAATCACTGCACACACAAAAACACAGCTACTGTACCCAAACATCACTACACACACTGAAACACAGTCACTGAATCCAAACATCACTGCACACACTAAAACACAGTGACTGTACCTAATCATCAATGCACACACAAAAACACAGTGACTGTGCAAAAACATCACAGCACACATTAAAACACAATCACTGTAGCCAAACATCACTGCGAATGCTAGAACACACTGACTGTACCAAAACATCACAGCACACAGTAAAAAACACTTACTACACCCGAACATCACTGAAAACACTAAAACAAAGTGACTGTACCTAATCATCACTGCACACACAAAAACACAATGACTGTACTAAACATCACTTCACACACTAAAACAAAGCAACTGTACACCGATATCACTGCACACAATTAAACACAGCGACTATACCCAAACATCACTGCACACATTACAACTCAGTGATGGTAACCAATCATTACTGCACACACTACAACCCGACTGTACCCAAACAAAAGTGTAGACAATAAAATACAGCTGTACCAAATCATAACTGCTCAGACAAAAACACAATGACTGCACCCATTCATCACTGCACAAACTAAAACACAATGACTGTACCCAAACATCACTGCACACACTCAAACACTTCTGTACACAAACACCGCACACACTAAACACAGAGACTGTACCCAAACAACACTGCACACAATAAAATACAGTGACTGTACCCAAACATTGCTGCACACATTAAAACACAGTGATTTTATGCAAAAATCACTGTCCACACTAAAACACAGCGACTGTACCCAAGCAACACTGCACACGTTACAACTCAGTGACAGTAGCCAATCATTAGTGCACACACTAAAACACAATGACTGTACCTAAACAACACTGCACCCAGTAAAATACAGCGAGCGAACCCAATCATAATGGCATGCAAAAACCCCACAATGACTGTACCCAAACATCACTGCACACTAAAATGCAGTGACTGTAACTAAACAACACTGCACACAATAAAATTCAATGACTTTACCCAAACATCGCTGCACACACAAACACAATGATTATATGCAAATATCACTGACCACACTAAAACACAGTGACTGTACCAAAACATGACTGCACACAATAAAATACAGTGACTTCACCCAAACAACACTGCGAAAGCTAGCACACAGCGACAGTACCAAAACATCAATGCACACACTAAAAGACACCGGCTATACCCAAACATCACAGCACACACTAAAACACAATGACTGTACCCTGTAATCACTGCACACACTTAAACACAGCAACTGTACCCAGTCATCACTGCACACAATAAAACACAGTTAATGTACTCAATCATCACTGTGCACACTAAAACACAGCGACTGTACGCAAATGTCACTGCACACACTAATCTGAGGGACAGTAGCCAATCATCACTGCACACAATAAAACACAGTGACTGTACCCAACCATCACTGAACACACAAAAACACAGCAACTGTACTCAATCATCACTGCACACACTATAACACAGCGAATGTACCCAGATATTGCAGCACACACTAAAACATAGTGGCTGTACCCACTCATCACTACACACACTAAACACACTTACTGTACCCAAACACTGCAAACAATAAAATACAGATACTGTACCAGACATCGCTGTACACATTAAAACACAGTGACTGTACCAACACATCACTGCACACACTAAAACATTTCAAATGTACCCAATAATCACTGCACACAATAAAACACAGAAAATGTACCCAGACATCACTGCACACATGGAAACACAGTGAATGTACCCAATCATCACTGCACACAATACAACACAGTAACTGTACCCAGACATTACTGCACACAATAAGACAGTGTCTGAACCCAATTATCACTGTACACAATACAACACAACTGTACGTAAACAACACTGAACAAAATAAGACACTGACTGTACCAAATCATCACTGCACACAATAAAATATTGTGAATGTACTCAACCATTGCTGCACACACTAGAACACATTGACTGGACCCAAACATCACTGCACACACAAAACACATCGACTCTACCCAAACATCACTGCACACAATAAAATACAGTGACTGTACTTAAACATTGCTGCACACACTAAAACACAGTGACTGTACACAAATATCAACGCACACACTAAAACACAGTGACTGTACCCAAACATGACTGCACACAATAAAACAGAGTGACTTTACCCAAACATCACTGCACACACTAAAACACAGTGACTGTACCCAAACATCACTGCACACACTAAAACCCAGTGACTGTACACAAACATCGCTGCACACACTAGAACACAGCTACTGTACGCATACATCAATGCACACACTAGAACACAGTGATTATATGCAAGCATCCCTGCGCACACTAAAACATAGTAACTGTACCTAATCATCACTGGGAATGCTAGAACACACTGACAGTAATAAAACATCACAGCACACAGTAAAAAACACCTACTATACTGAAACATCACTGAACTCACTTAAACACAATGACTGTACCCAACAATCACTGCACACTCTAAATCACAGCAACTGTACCCAGACATCACTGCTCACACTAAAATACAGTGACTGTATGCAATAATCACTGCACACACAAAAACACACCGACAGTACCCAAACAACACTGCACAAAATAAAATACATTGACTGTACCCAAACATCACTGCACACATTAAAACTCAGTGATGTTAGCCAATTATCATTGCACACAATTAATCACAATGACTGTACCCAAACACCACTGCAGCCAATAAAATACAGCGAGTGAACCCAATCATACCTGCACACACAAAAACACAATGATTGTACCCAAAGATCACTGCACACTAAAATGCAGGGACTGTTCCCAAACATTACTGCACAAACTAAAACACAACGACTGTACCCAAACAACACTGCGCACAATAAAATACAGTGACTGTACCCAAACATCACTGCACACACTAAAACACGACTGTACCCAAACAACACTGCACACAGTAAAATACAATGATTAAATGCAAACATTACTGTCCACACTAAAACAAAGTGACAGTACACAAATATAACTGCACACACTAAAAAGGAATTACTGTACCCAAACATCAAAGCACTCATTAAAATACAGTGACTGTACGTAAACATCACTGCGAACGCTAGCACAAAACAACTGTACCAAAGCATCAATACACACACTTAAACACACTGGCTATACCCAAACATCACAGCACACACTAAAACACAGTGACTGTACTCTATAATCATTGCACACACGAAAACACAGTGACTGTACCCAAACGTCGCTGCACACACTAAAACACAGCAACTGTACCCAGTCATCAGTGCACACACTAAAACACAGTTACTGTACCCAGTCATCACTGCACACACTAAAATGCAGCAACTGTACCCAGTCATCACTGCACACACTAAAACACAGTTACTGTACCCAAACATTACTGCACCCACTAAACACAGTGAATGTGCCCAGATATCAATGCACACACTAAAACAGTGTCTAAACCCAATCATCACTGCACACAATAAAACACAGTGACTGTACCCAAACAACACTGAACACAATAAAATACAGTGGCTGTACCCAAACATCTTTGCACACACTAAAACACAACGAGTGTACCCAAATATCAGTGCACACACTAAAACAAAACAACTGTACCCAATCATCAGTGCACACACTAAAACAAAACAACTGTACCCAATCATCACTGCATACAATAAAATACTGTGAATGTACTCAAACATTGCTGCACACACTAAAACACAGCGACTGTACCCAATCATCATTGCATACAATAAAATATTGTGAATGTACTCAAACATTGCTGCACACACTAAAACACAGTGACTGTACCCAAACATCACTGCACACACTAAAACACAGTGACTGTACCCAAACATTACTGCACATACTAAAACACACCGACTCTACCCAAACATCACTGCACACAATAAAATACATTGACTGTACTTAAACATTGCTGCACACACTAAAACACAGCGACTGTACACAAACATCAATGCACACATTAAAACAGTGACTGTACCCAAACATCACTGCACACACAAAAATACAATGACTTTACCAAAACATCACTGCACACACTAAAACACAGTGAATGTCCCCAAACATCACTGCACACACTAAAACACAGTGACACTACCCAAACATCACTGCACACACTAACACATTGATGATATGCAAACATCACTGTGCACACTAAAACTCATTAACTGTACACAGACATCATAGCACACAATAAAACACAGTGACTGTATCCAAACATCACTGCACACATTACAACTCAGCGACGGTAGCCAATCATCACTGCACACACTAAAACACAATGACTGTACCCAAACAACACTGCACACAATAAAATGCAGTGACTGTATCCAAACTTCACTGCACACCCTAAAATGCAGCGACTGTACCCAAACATCACTGCACACACTAAAACACAGTGATTGTACCCATACATCACTGCATACAATAAAGCACAATGACTGTACCAAATCATTACTGCAGAGAATAAAACACAGTGACAGTAACCAAACATCACTGCCCACACTAAAACACAGTGACTGTACACAAACATCGGTGGGTGTGTGAGGCCTGGGTCGGACGTCCCCCTCATAAAAAGCATTGACAGCCGTTTCTTTCCAGGTGTAGTGATAGCCGCGGTACAACTTCATGGTCCTTGCATATGGCCTTTCCTACAGTATTAGTGTCCTTCAGCAGTACCTTCACGTGGTACCCCCTGTCTCACAAAATCTGTTAAAGGCACGACCGAAATCCCGGCAGTATAACTGGGTGGGCAGATTGGGCTTTTTAGCCTTGGTTGGCAGCCAGTCTAGGAGAAGGAAAACTCTGCCTCCAAACCCTCGAAGTGCCAAGGAGCGCCAGACAGCCTCAGTGTGCAAAGACCCTTGGTCCACAGACATACTGTAAGCATCCAGCAAAGAAGCCCCAGCTATGGACTTAGCCCCACTGCCTGTGGGAAGCTTGGGAGAGTTTAAGGCTAAGGGATCTGCATCCCCACCCATCCCCAGCTGTCTTGACTCTGTCTTGCTGCTGGACCCGACGAGCCAGGATGAGAAAGTAAGGCTTGACAGCGCAAATCTCCCTCACTAAAATCCAAGTCACGCGCCAGTCATGACGTTGACCAAACCAACACTCCCCAAAAGTCCTGTGGCAATGGGAGAGTGGCGAAGCAGCAGGTGTGGAGTCACTGGAAGCTGTAGTCATGAACCTGCACACAGGTGGCTCAGGCCATAGGGTCACTCGCCACTGGACTGAAGCAGCAGTGGAGTTCGGCAGCCACCTGAGATGACCGAGCAGCCCTCTTCAGGATCACCCTGCTCGCCTCCTTAGCATGAGGACAGGCTAGAAAAGGTGCCCTAAACATAGCCTGCTTCACCTACCCTGGCCAGCATACCGTGGTTGGCGGGGATCCCGTCTCAGCGGTCGTAACACAAGGAAATCAAGAAAAATCCCGCTCACCTTAGTGTCCTGGAACGTTCGAACTCTGCTTGATACAAACCAATCTGAGAGACCAGAGAGAAGAACAGCCCTAATGGCTAGAGAACTAGCTTGCTACAAAGTTGACATTGCTGCACTGAGTGAAACACTCTTTGGGGATAAAGGCCAACTCACTGAGACTGGTGGCGGCTTCACCTTCTTTTGGAGTGGACGCATGAAAATGATGTGAAAATCCAGGAACTGCTGGAAGAAAAAAGCTGTCTACTCAGAGCCCACCAGAGTGACCTCTTCTGTCCATCAAAGAAAGCCGCCTTTGCCAACATCCGCAGTAAACTACAGACCAAGCTACGGAACATGCAGGACACCTGGCTTAGTGCCAAGGCTGACGAGATTCAAAGCTTTGCTGATAAACATGACATAAAGAGGTTCTACGATTCACTTAAAGCTGTTTACAGACTGCAGTCCTCTGGATCATCCCATCTCCTTGATGCAGACGGATCAACCCTGCTCACCGAGAAAAAGCAAATCATGGAACGGTGGGCCGAGCACTTCAATAGCGTAATCAACCGCCCTTCATCCATAAATGACGATGCCATCCAATGTCTTCCACAAATGCCAGTCAACCCCAAAATGGACACCCTCCCCACTGCTGAAGATGAAAAAGCCATCAAGCAAATGTTCTCTGGGAAAGTTCCTGGACAGGACGCCATATCTGCTGAAGAATATAAGTCAGGTGGTCCTACCATGCTAAATTGGCTCACTAGTCTCTACCAGTCCATGTGGGAAAAGAAACAGCTCCCCCAAGAATTCAGAGATGCCACCATCGTCCACATCTATAAACACAAGGGAGTCCGACAGTCCTGTGTAAACCATCATGGGATTTCCCTCCTCTCCATTGCGGGGAAGATCCTGGCCCGTGTACTGCTCAACCGCCTCCTACTTCACCTGGAGAAGGACCACCTCCTTCCTGAGAGTCAGTGCGGTTTCCGTGTAGGTCGAGGACTGGTCAATATGATCTTTGCTGCCCGCCAGCTTTGAGCAGCACCAAGACCTTTACACCACCTTCGTTGACCTCACCAAGGCGTTTGATATCGTCAGTTGGGATGGCCTCTGGAAGATCATGGCCAAGTTCGGGTGCCCCAAGAAGTTCATCTCCATCTCCAATTCCATGACGGCGTGAGGGTCCATGTCCTTGATGTTCTCGGCTATGCTGATGGATGCATTTAGAGACTGTGAAGCTGGAATCCGCATCAGATACAGGTCGGAAAGGATATTGTACAACACCAGGTGACGGCAGGCTGTCACCAAAGTGAAAGAGACGGTGATCAGAGACTTCCTCTTCATCGACGACTGTGCCCTCAATGCCTCCACAGAGCCAGACATACAGCTCCAGATCACTGCACACACTAAAACACAGTGACGGTACCCAAACATCACTGCACACACTAAAACACAGTAACTACCCAAATGTCTGTTTACACAATAAAACTCAGTGACTGTACCCAATCATCACTGCACAGACTAAAATGCAGTGACTGTACCCACCCATTACTTCACACACTAAAGCACAGTGACTGTACCCAATCATCACTGCACACAATAAAACACAGTGACTGTACCAATCATCACTAAACACACTGAAACACAGCGACTGTACCCTATCATCACTGAACACACTAAAATACAATAACTGTACCAAAACATCAGTGCTGACAATGAAACACAGCGAATGTACCCAATCGACACTGCACACACTAACACACAGTGACTGCACCCAAACAACACTACACACACTTAAACACAACGACTGTACCCAATTCAACACTGCACACACTAAAATACAATGATGTACCAAAACATCAGTGCTGACAATAAAACACAGCAAATGTACCCATACATCACTACACACACTAAAACACAATGACTGAAACGAATCAACACTGGACACACTAAAATATTATGACTGTACCAAAACATAAGTGCTCAAAATAAAGCACAGCGACTGTACACTATCATCAATGCATACGCAAAAAACAGTGATAGTACCCAAACATCACTGCACACAATTAAACACAGCTAATGTACCCAAACATCACTGCACACACAAGAACACAGCAACTGTACCCAGACATCAATGAACACTAAAACACAATGACGGTACCCATCACTGCACACACTGAAACACAGCGAACGTATGCAATCATCACTGCACACACTAAAACACAATGACTACACCCAAACCTCACTATGCACATGAAAACACCTTGATAATATCTAAACATCACTGCACACATTAAAACACAGCAACTGTACCCAAACAATACAACACAAACTGAAACAAAGTTGCTGTACTCGAGCAACACTGCAAATACTAAAACACAATGACTGTACCAACACATCACTGCACACACTAAAATACAGTGACTGTACCCAATCATCACTGCACACACTAAAACACCTTGATTATATCTAAACATCACTGCACACACTAAAACACAGCAACTGTACCCAAACAATACAATACAAACTGAAACACAGTTGCTGTACCCAATCATCACTGCACACACAAAAACACAGTGATTATATCAAATCACTGCACACACTAAAACACAGTGACTGTACCCAAACATCACAGCACACCGTAGAACACAACGACTGTACACAAACATCACTGCACATTATGAAACACATTGACTGTACCCAATCATCACTGCACACACAAAAACACGATGCCTGTACCCATCACTGCGCACACTAAAATGCAGCAACTGTACCCGAACATCACTGCACATGCTAAAACACAGTTACTGAATCCAAACATCACTGCACAAACTAAAACACTGTGACTTAACCAAACATCACTGCGCACAGTAAAACACAGTGACTGTACCCAAACATCACTGCACACAATAAAACACAGTGACTGTACCCAAACATCACTGCACACAATAAAACACAAAGACTGTATCCAATCATCAATGCACTTACAAAAACATAGTGATATGCAAACATGACCGCACACACTGCACATAGGAAAACCCCGACTGTGCCAATCATAACTGCACACATTAAAACACAGGTACTGTACCCAACCATCACAGCACACACTAAAACACAGCGACTGTACCCAAACATCTTTGCACAAACTACAACACAGCTACTGTACCTAAACATCACTGCACACAGTAAACCACAGTAACTGAACACAATCATCACTGCACAAACTAAAACACAGCAATTAAACACAGACATCACTACACACGCTAAACCACAGTGACTGTACCCAGACATCACTGCACACACTAAAATACAGTGACTGTACTAAAACACAGCACCAGTAAACAAACATCAATGCACACACTAAAACACAGTGACTGTACCCAAACAATATTGCACACAATAAAACACAGTGCCTGAATGATTATCACTGCACACACTACAACAGAGTAGCTGTTCCCATATATTACAGCACACACTAAAACACAGCAACTGTAACCAAACATCACTGCACATACTAAAACACAGTTATTGTACCCAATTATCACCACACACACTAAAAGACAGTGACTGTACCCACATATCACTGCACACACAAAAACACAGTTAGTGTACCCAAACATCACTGCACACATTAAACACAGCGACTGTATCCAAACATCACTGCACAAACTAAAATATAAGGACTAAACCTAAATATCACTGCACACCTTAACACAAAGTGACTGTGCCCAGACATCACTGCACACACTGAAACACAGTGACTGTGTCCAGCTATCACTGCACACACTAAAACACAGTGACTGTACAAGAACACAGCAACAGTAACCAAACATCACTGCATGCAGTAAATCACAATGACTGTCACAAAAACATCAATCACACACAAAAACACAGTGACTGTACCCAAACATCACTGCACACACCACAACACAGTGACTGTACCAGGATATCACTGCACACACTAAAACCCAGCGACTGTATCCAGACATCACTGCTCGCACTAAAACACAGTGACTGTATCCAAACATTACAGCACACACTAAAACTCAGCAACTGTAACCAATTATCACTTCACACACTTAAACAAAGCGACTGTATGGAAACACCACTTCACACACTAAAACACAGCAACTGTACCCAAACATCACTGCACACACTAAAACACAGCAACTGTACCCAAACATCACAGCACACACTAAAACACAGAAACTGTACCCAAACATCACTGCACACACTAAAACACAGTTAGTGTACCCAATTATCATTGCACACACTAAAAGACAGCGACTGTACCCAAACATCACTGCACACATTAAACACAGAGACTGTATCCAAACATCACTGCACAAACTAAAACATACGGACAAAACCTAAATATCACTGCACACCCTATCACAAAGTGACTGTACACAGACATCACTGCACACAGTCAAACACAGCAACTCTACCCAGACATCTCTACACACAATGAAACACAGTGACTGTACCCAGACATCACTGCACACACAAAACACAGTAATTGTACTCAAACATCATTGAACACAGGAAAAACCGATCGTACCCAATCATTACTCCACACACTAAAACACAGTGATTGTACTCAAACATCATTGAACACAGGAAAAAACAATCGTACCCAAATATTACTCCACACACTAAAACACAATGATCATACCCAAACATCACTGCACACATTAAAACACGGCAGCTGTACCCAAACATCACTGCACACAATAACACTGCGACTATACCCAGACATCACTGCACACAATAATACACAGCGACTGTAACCAAACATTACATCACATACTAAAACAACAAATTTAATGATTAAGTTTGATTCATTCAATTATTTATTTCCTGAACTTTGCTGAACTGTTTAATCCTATTAGGATCACAGGAGGCTGGAGCCTTTGTCCCCCCAAAGAAAATGGAGTACTTGGAGGAAACCCAGGCAAGCATGGGGGTAATTGCAAACTCCACAGAGAAACATTCTTACTGAGCCTGAGACTCTATGCCACCATGCTGCCCTTATTTAAGACAACTGAAGTTCAGATGGCATTACAGAAATAATCCAGGATTTATTTCAGCCGTAAGAGATTTGAGACTTGATTTGGCCTTGCAAAGAAAAATTTGTGAGCATCTCTGGCAATCCCACAAGAAACCCCCCCCCAAACCTAAACACACACACACCTTTGTGGTATCATAAGATTAGCACCAGCACACTGGGAGCTTAAAAACTGGTTGCCATGGCAACAAGATGAGCTCTCTACTAAGCATTCCAACTTCCTCCATCCTTTTCCCCCATGCACAACCCAACATGATGTCTCTCTCTGTCTCTTTCTCTCATGCGCTGTCTTTGTCATTCTCTTCCTTTCTTTTCTCACTCTCTCTCTTTCTGTTTCTGATGCATTAGGGTAGAATCATATTCACAGAGCTCAGCAAACTGCAGGTCATAATGGACGCTTAATAATGCACAGCTCAATTGAGAGATAGAGAGAAAGAAAGAGAGAGAGAGAGGGCGGTGGTGGCTCAGTGGTTAAAGCTCTGGGTGACTGATCGAAAGGTCGGTCAGAGGTTCAAGCACCAGTACCACCAAGCTTCCACTGTTGGGCCCTTGAGCAAGGCTCTAAACTCTCAATTGTTCAGTTGTATAAAAATTTAAGTTGCAGTTGATAAGGGTTTCTGCCAATTGCTATGAGACTTTAGAACGGAGAGACATGGAGACACAACTTTCAATCATCTGTAAATAAATTGGGTCTTCTGAGATTGTTTAACCATAGTCTTTACGTGTGAGTGTGTGTAAAAAGCCTTCCTGTTGCTCAGTACTAAAAATAGATAGAACAGCACACAGCAAAGTCCACTTAGGTACAGACACACACACACACACACACACACACACACATTGTATAACCGCTATCTCAATAATTCACATGCTCTATACCCACTCTGTCAGTAAATCACATTCTCTATACCTGCTATCTCAGTAAATCACATTCTCTATACCCGATCTCTCAGTAAATCACATTCTCTATACCCGCCATCTCAGTAAATCACCTGCTCTATACCCGCTCTCTCAGTAAATCACATTCTCTATACCTGCTCTCTCAGTAAATCACATCCTCTATACCCGCAATCTCAGTAAATCACATCCTCTGTACCTGCTCTCTCAGTAAATCTTATTTTCTATACCTGCTATCTCAGTAAATCACATTCTCTATAGTTGCTATCTCAGTAATTCACATCCTATATACCCGCTCTCTCGGTAAATCACATCCTTTATACCTGCTCTCTCAGTAAATCACAATCTCTATACCAGCTCTCTCAGTAAATCACAAACTCTTCATCCGCTCTCTCTCAGTAAATCACATTGTTAGGACTCCAGCCAGTTTACCCAGTTTTCTAGTATATTGTGCAGTTTTTTGTCCCCTTTGGCTTTCCTTATTCCTTTTTGTCCCCTTTGGCTCTCCATATCCCAATTATTGGGCTCACCTGTGTCTCGTTGCCTGCCTCACTTCT
>JBCNYH010000014.1:992576-1004191 GCA_039654325.1 Tandanus tandanus
GTGTGTGTGTGTGTGTGTGTGTGTGTGTGTGTGTGTGTGTGTGTGTGTGTGTGTGTGTGTGTGTTTGTTGGCCCTGTAATAGACTGGCAGGCTGTACAGGGTGTACCCCACCTTCGCCCAGTGTCAGTTGAGATATATGGTCCCTGCGACCCAAATAGGATTAAATGGTTCAGCACATGAGTGAGTGTTTTCAGCTAATCGTGTAATGATCTGTGCTGTGCTTCAGGGTATCGGAGAACCCACACTGTTCCTGGGTAGCTCTGTGTTCTTTGCTATAAAAGACGCTGTAACAGCTGTGCGAAAGGATGCAGGATTAAGTGGACCGTTCACCCTAAACAGCCCTTCTACACCGGAACAAGTGTGCCTTGCGTGTAACACAAACTTCACACAGATGGTATACACACACACACACACACACACACACACACTTCTTTCTTCAAATCCTACTAAAAAAAGTGTGTATTCATGTGTATGAATCATGTATATTAGAAGTATATGAGGACAAACTCTGGTGTGTTATATGCGTGTAATTTGAAAAAAGTGCTAGTGACTGGACATTTGTTCATATGCCATTCTGGAGCCTGAAGTCATGATAAGAGCCAAAAATGATCTTTTACTGAGTGCGTTTTCAAGTTTTTTTAAACTTACTTTTCTATACTAAATTGTTCATCTGCAGATTCCAGACACAGGAAAAGGATCTTCACAGCAATGGTCTCTTCAGCTACCGTGACCTTCATTTCATTTCACCTTTCTTATAACCACTAAATGAGTAAATCGGCAACATAATAAACACAATGAATAAAATGATTTAATGACTTCAGATATTGTGCCCAGATATGTACTTCAGGGCATTATCATATAATATACAAATTATATTAACACAATCATTATACATTATACACAATCAAATACATTATACTGTATATCCATGCAACTTTTCCCCACTATGTTTTGAAATACACATTTCCGTATCTAAGTTTGTTATAGACCCAGGTGGGTGAGTGGTGTGTGAGATGCTGATTTTCAAGATCGAAACTTTCTCACCATTCTGTTGAATTTATTTTAGAATTATATGTAGGTACTGAATCATCACGGTTTATAGTAAGTCGTGCAGTGGATCAATGTGGATCAATACAATCAGATATTTCGTGTAGAGATCCATTTCTGATAAACTACTTTAAATTTATACAACTGTTTTTGTAAGTTTTTTTCTAGTAGACAACATCACTCACGATGACTTATTTGCTGATCCACTTAATTATACTGGGGTTGCAGGGGGGCTGGAGCCTATCTCAGCTGACACTGGGCAAAGGCGGGATACACACTGAACAGCTCGCCAGACCAAAGCAAGGCCTAAACAACACACACCCATTCACACTCACACTGAGGACCAATTAGCACCGTCCATACAGGGCCTATTAGAGTAATGTGCATGTCTTTGGACTGTGGGAGGAAACCGGTGTACCAGTAGGAAACCCACGCAAGCACAGGGATAAAATACTCCACACAGAAACGTCCTCACCAAACCCAGGACCTTCTTGCTGTGAGGAAGATGTGCTAACCACTGCACCACCACCTGTACGGAACAGGGCTGAGATTTTGCATGCAATTAAAAGTGCTGTATAAAGTGAGTTATCAGTTATGTTAATCCTGTTCTGTGATCAAAATAATAAACTTTAAGCACTTGATCCAGATGCATTCCTTTTCATTTAACATTTTTCTAATATTTTATTATAATTTGGTAGAAAGCTTTTAATCTTGTAAGTTTTTTTTTTTTTTGTTATAATAATATTTGTTACGCTGAATTCTAGATGTTGCTATTTACTAAAAAAATTGTGTGTGGGGGGGGGGGGGTTATGATCAATGATCGCGTTACTTTCTCCAGTAGAGCGTTAAAGCACAGCCTCCATTACTGAGATGGTTTTGCCACACAGGCGTGATTACAGTGGAACAGTCAACCATGTTACTTTACAGGTAGAATCTTTTCGGTAAAAGTACATAAATGTTATTTATAATGTTATTTTTTTTTACAGAAATCAACCAGCAATAGTTGAATTTAAATAGACAGTTAAGTATTTTATAATAGTTCATATTTTAGCTACACCGGATAAAAAACAAGTTATAAAGTAAACTTGACCTCCCCACTTCCGCTTACACGTGGACTGGTCTGAATGGTTTATTCCGTCTGCGCATGCGCACGCCGCTCTCGCTTTCTCGAAGTGGATTTTGTTGGAAGGGTTCGGGACAGCATTGTATCGCTTTGTTCGGTGGTTCTAAGACCGTTTTTATTTGAATTCATTTCGGTGAGTGTAACACAGTGTTTTAGGGTCACCATCAAGTAGATTTATTTCCGAGAACAACATATTCCGTCTCTTTAAAATGGCGGATAAATCTGTCCTTTTTCTTTTCTGAATTATGGCTGCTAGGTTGAGCCTGCGTTAGCTAGCCTGTTGCTAGCCTCTTGATAGCTAAGTGAATTTGGTGAAATTAATACCTGGTGCTTTATTTGGCAAATTATATTTTTTGTGTCAGGGATAATATGAAGAGAGTTTAAAAGTCGTATAAAGAAATATTTAAAGTGTGACTCTTCAATGGTCCGTGACACCTAGCCGGTGTCTGTAGGCCTCGCGAGCTGAGTTGGGGTAGCATTGTTACAACGCGTCCAAATGTGGTTCCTGGATGTGCGGCTTCTGCGCATGCGCTGTCTGCAGCTAGCGACGGAACCGATTGCGACACGGTGCGGGTTTTTAAACGGGGGAATCTTTCCCGTTACACCAGTAATACGTTTGAACTCGGATACGATATCGCTCACATTTCATCACATTTTGTTGTCAGTTAACGTAGAAAAATACCAGCGCAGTTAGCTCGCATTCAGCTGAAATGGCTGGTCACGTGATCAGCCACCTGAATTCGAAAGGTCTCTTGGTTTTCCGGAAGTTAAATATAGACGCTGTCCGTCTCATCTGTTTCTACCGGTACCGACGAGCATCGTGATGATTACCGCGGTATTAACACAGATTTCTAAGATTTTCCTGGGACTCTTCAGTCCTGCGCGTCATGAGTAAGATGTAGAGGGTTACAGGGGTGTAAAGATCAATGTCGAGAGAAGCTGCACGTGGTCCGTTTGCTTGGGATGTTAACAACAATAATAATAACGGATGACTGTGCATACCTTAGTGATTTTGATCACGTGTCTGCTGTAATCATTTTCCTAATCCCTTTTGTCTGTCACTAGGTGTCTTTTATGAATAATCAAAAGCAGCAAAAGCCAACGCTAACCGGCCAGCGTTTTAAGACTCGGAAAAGAGGTGAGCCTGTGATGCGGAGGGTGAATAGTTTTGCGGTGGTACTGTTGTGATGCTGACCCTGTGGGTGTGCTATTGTCTGCTCTCCATAGATGAAAAGGAGAGATTTGATCCTTCACAGTTTCAAGAAAGTATTGTGCAAGGCTTGAACCAAACTGGCACTGATTTGGACGCGGTCGCGAAGTTCCTGGATGCCTCTGGCGCTAAGCTCGACTATCGCCGGTATGCTGAGACGCTCTTCGACATCCTGGTGGCCGGCGGAATGCTGGGTGATGAACTTTGAAGTGGTTCTTGTACCAGGCTTAGACTGGTTCCTAGTAGTTTATTCGATTATTCTTGGCTTTGTCGTAATAAACACAGTGCACATTTTAACTGGGTTTATTTTCCCCTTGTATAGCCCCGGGTGGGACCCTTTCTGATGACATGACCCGTACTGAGTACTGTCTCTTCACGGCAAATGAAGACCTGGAAACAATGCAAGCTTATGCTCAGGTAATTACAAGCACAGCTCAGGTTTGTATTTCAAATTTATTTGTCACGTACAAAGTCATACACAGTACAATATGTAGTGAAATTCTTGTTACGAATGTCCTACATTTGAAGAGGAATAAAAAACTACCAATACCAAGAAGAAAAAGAGAAAAATGACCAACTATTAGGAGGACAAACCAATAGTAAAGGTTGAATATAAAAATAAAATATGAATGCAGTGACGTATTTTCTAAGTAATATGTATGTAAAGTGGTTAAACACTTTTGTCCTAATGTGGTGTTTCTCTGCTAACAACTTGTTCTCGGTTGACCTGTACAGCAGAGGTTTAACTGTATCGATCATAGTTGTAAATGGTTGATGTATGATGTCATTCTTTAAATGTAGTTTGTGATGGTGGTTTGTCTGTGGAAATGACTCAGCTCTGCAGTGTCTTTTAATGTTCATTGTAACTGTTTGTTCCTTGTTTAGTGTAATTTACTTGTGTGTCTGTAGGTTTTTAACAAGCTGATCAGGCGGTACAAGTACCTGGAGAAAGGGTTTGAGGAGGAGATCAAGAAGGTGAGGGAAGTGTTTTCACAGCAGCCCTCTTACACACTGATTTACGTTTAACCAGTGTCTTTGTGTGCTGCAGACTCTAACGCTCTTCTCCCCCATGTCCCGTAGCTGCTGCTGTTTTTAAAAGGCTTCACAGAGTCCGAGCGTAACAAGCTGGCCATGCTGACAGGCATCCTGCTGGCCAACGGGAATATATCCGCGTCCATCCTGAACAGCCTCTTCAACGAGAACCTGGTTAAAGAAGGTAACCGTGTTACGGAAAATGCTCTCATCAATGATGTACACTTTGCGTCATGACACTTGAAGATGCTTGTGAGTTGGGTGAAACAGACTGCTGTTGAAGTAGTGCCACTTAAACCCTTCTAACCAAGTCAGCCGCTCAAGGTTGGTATCTTGGTGTACTCGTACTTTTTGCAGAACATGACACAACAGGTAAAAACAGGCTTTTCGGTTGTGAGTGTGGTGGCGCCTGGCCCACTCACATCGTACAGGTTTCTAAATTGCCCTGCAGGGTATTTGGTAAATCATGCTGAGCATGATAGGTTTTGACTACAGTTTACGAGTATCAGTAAAATCCTCAAGGGTCAGACATCATTTAGCATAAACATGCTTTAGTAAGCCTATGGCAATGAATTCATGGAGCGCTTGGGGTGTTCTGAGTGGCATTCGCACTTCAAATATAAATGGGGCAGTGGGGTCGGTGTGATCAGGTGATCCCGATGTACGGCGTGTTGTGCTTGTGAAGCATTTCAAAGGTCTTGATTGAAAGTTCCTCGCTTTGAGAGAGTTTGTGTACATGCATGTCACAAATGCACATAATACAGGCCTTGATGGTGTGAGAGCTGACTGGAGGTTAGTGCTCACTCACGTGCCTCCTGCAAATTGTTCTCTATAGGAACCGTCCTGGAACCTTTTGGTCTTATTGAGCAAGTAGAGAAGTCAGATGTGGAGAGAATAGCACAGAAATAAGAGATGCTGACGGAATGGTGTTGACGCTTATTACTGTGGTTCTAGGTGTTTCTGCTGCCTTCGCTGTCAAACTGTTTAAATCCTGGATCAACGAGAAGGACATCAACTCAGTCGCTGCCAGTCTGCGTAAAGTTGGCATGGACAACAGGCTAATGGTAAGGTCTGCACATTGTTTACGGTATTTCACCATCTTTCATCGTATAAAAGTGTTCAGGATGTGTGGTTTTTAGGTTAATGTTTAATAAAGCAGTTGGAATCATGCCTTAGCAAGAAATCTTTTTCCATTTATCTACTCTGAGAAGTGTTGTGATGTCATTATAGCGAACAACAGCATTGCCCCTAATGCTGTGATCGCAACAAATCTCACTGTGGTGATGGATAGGGTTGGGTGCTGTGGCCAGAATTCCATATCACGATACAGGTCATTGCATATCCTGATAGTGGTATCACTTAATTTAGCACATTGTTTGAAGTAATAGAATAAATGAATAACCAACCTTTTTTAATAAATAAATAAAAAAAATCAGGAGTGTAGTAATGTAGGTCATTTTATTTAATTTCAAATCAGCGCCTGTGAATGAGGTGTAAAATCTCTACAAATATCAAATTACCCGAATTAACAAGTTGTTTCAAAATCAAAAAAAATGTTTTGTGAATAGGAATGTAGTGTGTTAAAACTATGAATTTTAAATAGTTAAGTGATTTAGCCTCTGCACATGTATACCTTTTCTTTTTTCCGGGGGGGGGGTTAGTTAGTCTTCCCTGTCCTCCTGGAATGAAAGAGTGAACGGTTGTAGTGTGAATGCGCATTCTGATCAGTGGGTCATCTAAAGGAACCTGGTGTTATTGCAGTAACCATGGATGTGAAACATGGGTAAACCTCAGTTTTTATTGTGGTGCCCATCAAGTCAGAAACGGAGTACGTGTGTGTATACATGGACAGACACTGGGCAGTTATTGAAGTCATGATCCATGTCTGTTTGGAGCTGCTATAATCTGCAGCTAATAACTAGGTCAATTCTAAAGCAGGTGCGAACATCCTCCACTCTCCGAAGACAGGTGGGGTGGAGAGAGGCTGGATACGCCCTGGGCAGGTCAGACTTCACTGCACCAACAGCTCAGTCATGGATGTGAGTGCACTCACACAGCTGTGTCTCAAAGTGCCTAAATGATGGGTGACATAACGAGTGTGATGTGTGACACGAATGTATGAACAATATTGTTTTTTTTGTCTTCTGATGTGTCCTCACACAGCCCTAGTGTTGTAATAAACATGAGCCAGCACTTTATGAACACAGTGTACAGTGTTATACCATAGAGGTGTCTTGCATATTTTCACATGAAGTAAATGTGACCTGGAGCGTCAGAAAAGCTTTCGAATGAAGTTCAAAGTTCTTAAGTCAAAATCCAAAACCTTTTCCATCGTTAGACAGATCTTGGATCCTGAGAATAAAATGTATGGTGGATTAAATGAGGGTGGTAGTTCTTCCTCAATGGCAACTTGTTAGGGTTCTGATGTTCCTCACCTGTGTAGAGTGGTCTCCTCCATATTAAACTGGACAGTGTGGTTGCTCTAGAACCATTAGAGATGTTCATCTGTATTGCAGCCAGATGAGCTGTCGAAATTAATGTGTACCAAAACCTTCGTATTTATCATTAAACAGGAGCTCTTTCCAGCTAACAAACGAAGCTGCGAGCACTTCTCCAAATACTTCACAGATGCCGGACTGAAGGAGCTCTCAGATTTCGCTCGCAATCAGCAGTCCATCGGCGCTCGCAAGGAACTGCAGAAGGAGCTGCAGGAGCAGATGGCGCGTGGAGAGACACTCAAAGACGTGAGTGATTCATCCCTCTGTCTGAACTTGCTAAACATCTCCGTGAAGGAACCATCAGCGTGGGCATGTTGGTGTTAAGTCTCTCACTCTTTCTGCAGATGATTGGATATGTGCGTGAAGAGATGAAGAAGACCGGCATCTCTGAGCAGACGATGATCGGTATCGTATGGACGAGTGTCATGAGTTCCGTGGAGTGGAACAAGAAAGAGGAGCTAGTCACCGAGCAAGCCATCAAACACTTGAAGGTACGAGACAGATCACGGCTTCATACTAATGATGGCGTCGATGTAACACGATCCCTGACTTTACTTTTATTATTTCCAGCAATACAGCCCGCTGTTAAAAGCGTTCACGACGCAGGGCCTGTCTGAACTCACTCTGCTTCTGAAGATCCAGGAGTACTGCTATGACAACATCCACTTTATGAAGGCCTTCCAGAAGATTGTGGTGCTGCTCTATAAAGGTGCGTTTCAACCACATGGGTCGTATGGTAGTGCTTGGGGCAGGGCAGCACTTTGGTTTAATTCAGTGAAGAGCTGTTGCTATTCCAAGTGTCTGATTACTGTAAATCTGTGTATATGCATGCACAAATCTAATGATTGTTCAGTGGACTGGATTGGATCCATGTGTTTTGATTGTGTGTGTAGCTGACGTTCTGAGTGAGGAAGCCATTCTGAAGTGGTACACTGAAGGGCACTTGGCCAAAGGAAAGAGTGTCTTCCTTGAGCAGATGAAGAAGTTTGTAGAGTGGCTGAAGAATGCAGAGGAAGGTAATGCAGCGCTTGCTCACTCACTAGGTCTAAGCTGGAGTGCAGATTTTCTCTCTCCAGGCAGTAATGTGTGACGATGTGGTTCTGTGTTTCAGAGTCTGAATCTGACGAGGAAGAGGGAGACTGAGCACTTCAGCCACTGCCAGACTCTACGAACGTTTTGTTACACAAAGTGCTCGTCTTTCAGAGTTTTACTTTATCCCCCTCACAACTATTTCCTTTTTTTTTTTTTTTTTTTTTTCCTCCTTCCCCAGCCCCGTCTCCGGCCATAACACTTTAGATGTCATTTAAGGGCTTTGTAATTGTTAATTTTAACAGATTTCTTTTTGTATTTGATCTTACGGTTTACACTTAAAACAAATCATGAGTCAAATAAGGTTTTTTTTTTTTTTCTTTTTCCCCTCTCCCGAGTGAACTTTGGATTTTGTAAATTATGTTACATAATTTTACATTCCTTTATTTTGTCCTTGAATGTGGCAGAAATGAACGAGTTTAAAATCTCCCCGTGATTGTGGATTGGATGAATGAACAATAATGTGGTTAAAGCCCCGATCCTGTGTCGAAATATCACTAGCCTCACCAACTAGTCTCCTTCAACTGGGTGGCCTTTTACGTAAAAAGACACCTGGCTCAAACTCTGCTTTTGATTTTCTCAGATTTCTTTAATCCTGTTTGATTTTTTCTTTCTTTCTTTTTTTAGGAATAAAAACGAGAAATTATCAAGTGCCTCTTAAATTGTCGTGTTTTTATTTTGACCTATAAAATTCTTGCTCCCTGGTAAACTTGTGCTCTTTGGCCATAACATGGTTGCATTTTAGCTGCTGGTAAGGACTTCTTCTGTTGCATGCATGTTTTTAACTTCATGTAAGTGTTGTACACAACTGTTGGTGTAGAATTTATAACGCACTAGCACGAACGCATGAATTCAAACCTGCACTGTAATCAGTGCTGCTCTTGTATAACCTTGAAGAGTACCAGTATTGATCATCCTTGCAGCATAATTTGTGTGTATGTAATACGTTTAGGCGATAGTTTATTTTAGCACAAATTACCATAAAAAGCTCAAAACTTTTGATTTTATCCCATGGATTACTAGTGAGTTCTGAACCAATGGCTAGCAGTAATTTTTTATCTCGCCCCCCCGGAAGTGACGCAAACTCGTTGGGCAGGGTTGTCCAGCGCAAATCAAGCAGGTCTATTCAGCCAGCGACGTTTTATGTAATTTAAAAAGAATGTTCAAGAAACAACTCTGGCAGCAATTTGGAGGAGATGGGTGTAAATGGTTCCCTATTTGAACCAGAGCGGAAGGAGTCCATGGGTGTTAGTTCCTGAATGGAAAGACAGAATTCTGTCAAAATGAAAATACGGGAAACATTTAAAAAAAAAAATTGAATAAAATTTTTTACGAAGAGGAAGATCTCACACTGGTAACGTATTTATCACGCGGCAACCATTTGAGCTGGAAAGTGAGGCTTACCCAGAAGTCTCTTAAAGTACAATACCACCGGGATCCGCTAGGCACTCCAGTTCCGTTGACTTCCATTCAAACATTACCAATTTTTCACGTGAAATACTGAATCAGTAGACTTTATTTTTCACGCAAGTGGTTTTGGTTCATTGACAATTCTATTATCTATTTTGTTCAGTTTTGAAATGAAAAGTTAGTCTATTATACACAGTATGAACATTTGATCAATTCAATTTTATTAGAATAGCGCTTTTTACAATTGACCTTGTCGCAAAGCAGCTTTACACAAAAGTCATTTAAGGAGAAATGTAAAAAAAAAATTCCTGTGGCAAGGAAAAACTCCCTCACTTGACCGGAGGAAGATCAAACAATTCGATTCACAAGTAGCACAGAATTATACAAAATACTATGAATTGAATAAATCCAATAATTATACTTGGGGTTTATTCAATTTGTCAAATTGACATAAATCCAATTTTGTAATGAAATAGTATTACATCTGTTACTTTGTGCTGTGTGTGTGTGTATATAGAGAAAATTATCCTTCACTAAAGGTAACAGGTCTGGTATGAGCCACTGGAAATGTCAGTTGTATTAGTTTTTTTTTAATGTACTGTATCATCACTGCTACATGGTTTATGATGGCATAAAATACCCTTCAGAATGCTCTGAGCAGTAAATATTCTAAGAATTTCCTGGAGGGTGGCCTATGGACCAATGCACTGCCTGCTATGTACATTCACATTCTAGTGACTCTGAGGATGAGAACGCTGCCAGAGATGAGCAAGACGGTAAATCCAAAATGGTAATACCAGTGTGAGATCTTCCTCTTCGTAAAAAATTTTATTCAATTTTTTTTTTTAAATGTTTCCCGTATTTTCATTTTGACAGAATTCTGTCTTTCCAACGTATTGCTAACGTATTGCAGACTCTTTCAGCTTTCTTGTCGGTTTAGGAACAAAAAGAAATGTTTCTGCATGTGGGGTTTGTGCAGCTCAGCACTGGCTGATAATGTGTTATGCTAGACGGGTCAATGACGCAGTCCAGCCAATCCAACGAGTTCACGTCAACACCAGGCAGGAACAGCCAGGCAGAAAGGCAACATGTCCCTGGGCATGCTCAGTGTCGCAGCACTCGCTCGCATAGGTATAAAGACATACGCAACACGCGCTATACGAACGTTCGCAAGGTACGTGATTGGCTTGCCGCACCATGGCCATATTTGGGAGGTGAACCAATGTAAGCAAACACTGCCTCGCATGTCTAGTGTACAGTACGAACCTCAATCACTGGGGTTTATATGTATTATTTATATATGTTGAAGTTTTTAGGGCCACCAAGAAATTGTTCCAGTATTGATTGAAATGTGAAAATGAAGCTTTTAGGCCTATTTATAGACAAAATGTATTTAATTTTTTGGATTTATCATCAATCAAATTTATCGTCAAAAAGCGACCGCATACGGTACACAGGTTTAGCTGACATAATCTGTCGGCTAGACCTGTTTAAAATGAAGTGGACTAATACATCAAATGTTGATGTGTTGATTCAGATGGACTTGATGGAAATTATTTTGTTTGTGTACTGGCTCTGTGAGCTCTGATGTTGGTTCTCAAATTTAGTTTCATATTAATGTAAGACTAAAAAAAGAAATATCTATCTATTAGTAGCTATGAATAAAAATAATCATATACATTAAAATATTAATACTGTTTACTGGCCAAAAGGGCAGGAATTTATTCTAAGGATGCTATTGTAAATTGTGCACATAATGCAAACTGATTTCCTGCAGGAGTTATTGCACATTTCCCAAACCCAGTGACTGAAAGTGAATTCAATGTCCAGGACTGCTAAAAATCCTCATATAAATTATGAATTTGCCATAATCTTTATTCGTTTTACACACAAATGCAGTTCAAATATATGTTAACAATTATTAACTGCAAAGAGGTAACTGAATTAAATTCATATCGCAATATGTCTGACAAACATTTAACAATATTAATATAATTTTAACCATATCACAATGTTTTAACAACCGGACTGAGTAATTCATAACGGTTACATATATTGCAGTAATATAATACATGCATACATATTCTTATTATATATATGTAGTCAGGTCCATAAATATTGGGACATCAACACAATTCTCATATTTTGGGCTCTATACACCACCACAATGGATTTGAAATGAAACAAACAAGATGTGCTTTAACTG
>JBCNYH010000014.1:1128740-1140544 GCA_039654325.1 Tandanus tandanus
AAACCTTGAGAGGAACCAGGCTCAAGAGGGAAACCCATCCTCATTTGGGTGAGACCATAGAATACAAACCATGTAAGAAAAATTTCATTACAGTCCAACATGTAGTCCTATAAATATTTATATATTTATAAATAAGTGGTCTTATAAACCCATATTAGTATATTTTTCCCTTTCAGGCAGAGAGACAGATGGACGGGCAGATTGGCAGACAGAGATGGACGGGCAGATAGGCAGACAGAGAGAAGGACGGGTAGATAGGCAGACAGAGATGGACGGGCAGATAGGCAGACAGACGGACGGGCAGATAGGGAGACATAGAGACGGACAGGCAGATTGGCAGACAGAGAGACGGACGGGCAGATTGGCAGACAGAGAGACGGACGGGCAGACAGACAGACAGACAGACGGGTAGATAGGCAGACAGAGAGAAGGACGGGTAGATTGGCAGACAGAGAGACGGAGGGGTAGATAGGCAGACAGAGAGACGGACGGCCAGATAGGCAGACAGAGAGAAGGATGGGCAGATTGGCAGACAGAGACGGACGGGTAGATAGGCAGACAGAGAGACGGACAGGTAGATAGACAGACAGACAGACGGACGGGTATATACACAGAGAGACGGATTGGCAGATAGGCACATAGAGGGACAGACAGGCAGATTGGCAAACAGAGACAAACGGGCAGATAGGCAGACAGACAGACAAGTAGATAGGCAGACAGACAGACAGACGGGTAGATTGGCAGACAGAGAGACGGACGGGCAGATAGGCAGACAGAAAGATGGGTTGATAGGCAGACAGAGAGAAGGACGGGCAGATTGGCAGACAGTGACGCACGGGCAGATCGGCAGACAGAGTGACGCACAGGCAGATCGACAGACAGAGAGAAGGACCGGTAGATAGGCAGACAGAGAGTCGGACGGGTAGATAGGCAGCAAAGAGAAGGACGCATAGATTGGCAGACAGAGAGAAGGACGGGTCGATCGGCAGACAGAGAGAAGGATGGGTAGATCGACAGAGAGAGAGACGGACGGGCAGATAGGCAGACAGAGAGACGCACAGGTAGATAGGCAGACAGAGAGACGGACGGGTAGATAGGCAGAGAGAGACGGACGGGCAGATAGGCAGACAGTTAGACGGACGGCCAGATAGGCAGACAGCGAGACGGACGGATAGGTAGGCAGACAGAGAGACGGATGGTTAGATAGGCAGACAGATAGACGGACGGGTACATAGTCAGACTGAGAGAAGGACGGGCAGATTGGCAGACAGAGAGACGGACGGGCAGATTGGCAGACATAGAGAAGGACGGGTAGATAGGCAGACGGACAGATTTACGGGTTGATGGTCAGAGAGAACGACGGGCAGATTGGCAGACAGAGAGATGGATGGGTAGATAGGCAGAGAGAGAGACGTACGGGCAGATAGGCGGACAGCGAGACGGACGGGGAGATAGGCAGACAGACAGATGGACGGGTAGATAGGCAGACAGAGAGCCGGACGGTTGGATAGGCAGACAGAGAGATGGAGGGCCAGATAGGCAGACAGAGAGAAGAACGGGCAGACTGACAGACGGACGGGTAGATAGGCAGACAGTGACGCACGGGCAGATCGGCAGACAGAGAGATGGACGGGCAGATAGGCAGACAGACAGACGGACGGGTAGATTGACAGAGAGAAGGACAGACGGATTGGCAGACAGAGTGACGGACGGGCAGATTGGCAAACAGAGAGACGCATGGGCAGATTGTCAGACAGAGAGGCGGATGGGCAGATAGGCAAACAGAGAAGGACGCGTAGATCGGCAGACAGAGACGGATGGGTTGATAGGCAAACAGAGAAGGACGAGTAGATCGGCAGACAGGGAGACGGCCGGGCAGATCGGCAGACAGAGACGGGTAGATATTCAGACACAAAATTAAATTTTTGAACTAAAAAAAGATGAAAGAATAACTTTATAAGATGTATTTGTTCTGACTGTGGTATCTATCTCTCAGAGCCAGAGGTATTGTACATAATATCACACTTAAAGATGAGACATTTCTCATTCTGAGCAGATAAGTATTGCGCAAAAGTTCAGAACCTGACCTAAATAGTGTATACATAGATAGTGAAGGTGAGAGAAAACAGTTTTTTGTGTAGATGAGGGATATTGGGAGGAGCTATAGAGTCTGAGGAATGCTGGGAGATAGAGAGATAGCTAGGTAGATATAGAGATAGGTAAATAGACAGATGGAGAGATAGACAGATAGGTAGGCAGATGGATAGATTCACATACAGATAGAGAGAGAGAGAAAGAGTATAAATAGATTGAATAAGAGACAGACCTACAGTCCAGTGCACGGTCAGATGGAAATACTGTATTCAGACAGATTCAGAAAGATGGATAGATAGACAGGGAAAGACGGATAGATGGATTGACACAGAAAGGTGTTTTATGAATAGATACAGGAAGATATAAATGGCTTGATTGATAGGGAAAGATATACAGACCTAGAGATAGACAGATAGTGAGTGATAGAAAGACTGAGAGACAGGTGCATGTGTGCAGGAGTGATTGCAGTAATTGGATGTGTGTGTGTCTGTGTGTGTGTTACAGTGGGTCATGCACATACACACACACCACATACTCCACTGCTTGTGTTTAATGAGCTCATTTATTTGTTCTCGTTAGTGAGGTGTTACTCATCACTCTGTACTTCAGCACCTCCAACACTAACATTACCACTGACCACGCCTTCATTCTGTCACTGGGGCGTGGCTACTGGAACCACCTTCATCTTACTCTCCATTCCCTCTCTCTGTCTCTCTCTGTGTCTCTCTTTTTCTCAAACACACACACACACACGTCTTTTCACTCAGAATGTTCATTGTGGTATAGAACAAAGTAAGACAGAGTCATTTTGATTGTGTTCAAAGTTTTTTTTTATTTTTTTATAAAGAGATTTAACACAAGGAAAGAAAGAAAGGAAAGAAGGAAAGAAAAAAAAGACAGAAAGGAAGGAAAGAAAGGAAGACAGAAAGGAAGGAAGGAAAGATAGAATCAAGACAGAAATAAAGGAAAAAGGAAGGAAAGAAAGGAGGACAGGAAGGAAAGAAAGAAAGGAAGACAGAAAGGAACGAAGGAAAGAGGGGAAGGAAGGAAAGCACGAAAGGAAAGGAAGCACGAAGGAAGTCATAAGGGAAGGACGGAGAGAAGGAAAGGAAGGAATGATGGAAGGAAAGAAAGAAAGGAAGTCAGAAGGGAAGGAAGGAAAGGGAGGATGGAAAGGATGGAAGGAAGGAAAGAAAGGAAGGACAGAAGGAATGAAAGAAAGGAAGGAAGGAAAGAATGGAAAACAGAAAAGAAGGAAAGAAAGGAAGACAGACAGGGAGGAAAGAAAGGAAGGAAGACAGAAAAAGGAAGGAAGGAAATGAAGGAAGGAAGTAATGAAGGAAGACAGGAAAGGAAGGAAGGAAGACAGAAAGGAAGGAATGAAGGAAGGAAGACAAAAAGGAAGGAAGGAAATGATGGAAGTAAAGAAAGAAAGGAAGGGAGAAGGGACAGAAAGAAAGCAAGTAAAGTAAGGAAGTAATGAAGAAAGGAAGACAGAAAGGAAGGAAAGGAAGGAAGGGAAGAAAGAAAGGATGATGAAGGAAAAGAAAGGAAGACAGGAAGGAAAGAAAGGAAGGAAGACAGAAATGAAGGAAGGAAGGAAAGAGGGGAAGGAAGGAAGTAAAGCACAAAAGGAAAAACAGAAAGTAAGTCAGAAGGGAAGGAAGGAAAGCAATAAAGGAAAGAAAGAAATGAAGTCAGAAGGGAAGGAAGAAAGCAAAAAAGGAAAGAAGGGAAGGAAGGAAAGGAAAGGAAGGATGGGAAGGAAGGAAAGGAAAGAAAGGAAGACAGAAAGGAAGGAAGGAAAGAGGGGAAGGAAGAAAAGCAGGAAAGGAAAGAAAGGAAGTCAGAAGGGAAGGAAAGAACGGACGGAAAGGAAGGAAGAAAGACAGAAAGAAAGGAAGACAGAAAGAAAGGATGGAAAGAAAGGAATGAAGGAAAGAGGGGAAGGATGGAAAGCAGGAAAGGTAAGAAAGGAAGTCAGAAGGGAAGGAAGGAATGGACAGAAAGGAAGGAAGGAAGGAATGGACAGAAAGGAAGGAAGGACAGAAGGAAAGAAAGAAAGGTAAACAGAAAGGAAGGAAAGAAAGGAAAACAGAAAGGAAGACAGAATGGGAGGAAGGAAAGGAAGACCGAAATAAAGGAAGGATGAAGGGAAGGAAAGAAAGGAAGACAGAAAGGAAGGAAGGACAGAAAGGAAGGAAAGAAAAGAAGACAGAAAGGAAGGAAAGAAAGGAAGGAGTGAAGGAAGGAAGACAGAAAGGAAGGAAGGAAATGATGGAAGGAAAGAATGGAATGAATTAAGGAAGACAAAGGAAGGAAGGAAAGGAATGGAAGGAAGTAAGACAGAAAGGATGGAAAGGAAAAGAAGGAAGGAAGACAGAAAAGAAGGAAGGAAAGGATGGAAGGAAGGCAGAAAGGAAGTAATGATGGTAGGAAGACAGGAAGAAAGGAAATAAAAGAAAACAAAGGAAGGAAAGAAAGGAAGACAGAAAAAGGAAGGAAGGAAATTAAGGAAGTAATGAAGGAAGGAAGACAGAAAGGAAAGAAAGAAGGGAAGGAAGGAACACAGGAAGGAAGGATAGAAAGGAAGGAAGACAGGAAAGAAAGAAAGAAAGAAAGAAAGGAAGGAAAAAAAGGAAGGAAGACAGAAAGGAAGTAACGAAGGAAGGAAGGAAGTAAAGGATGGAAGGAAGGAAAGAAAGGAAGACAGAAAGGAAGGAATGAAGGAAGAAAGGGGGGAAGACAGAAAGGAAGGAAGGAATGAAAGGAAGAAAGAAAGGAAGACAGGAAGGAAGGAAAGGAAAAAAAGGAATGAAAGAAAGGAAGGATGGAAAGTAAGGAAGGAAGACAGGAAGGAAGGAAAGAATGTAAGGAAGGAAAGAAAGGAAGGAAGAAAGTAATGAAGGAAGGATGACAGAAAGGACGGAAAGGAAGGAAGACAGAAAAGAAGGAAGGATGGAAAGGAAAGGAAGGAATCAAGACAGAAAAGAAGGAAGGAAAGGATGGAAGGAAGGCACAAAGAGACAGAAAGGAAGGAAAGAAAGGAAGGCAGACAGGGAGGAAGGAAAGGAAGACAGAAATAAAGGAAGGATGAAGGAAGACAGGAAGGAAGGAAATGATGGAAGGAAGGAAAGAATTTAAGGAATGAAGTAAGGAAGACAGAAAGGAAGGAAATGAAGAAAGGAAGGAAATGAAGGAAGACAGAAAGGAAGGAAAGAAAGGAAGTCATAAGGGAAGGACGGAAAGAACAAAAGGAAGGGAAGGAAGGAAAGAAAGGAAGGATGAAAAGGAAGGAAAGAAGAGAAGAAAGGAAGGAAAGAAAGGTAAACACAAAGGAAAGAAAGTAAGACAGACAGGGAGGAAGGAAAGGAAGACAGAAATAAAGGAAGAATGAAAGGAAGGAAATGAAGGAAGACAGAAAGGAAGGAAGGATGGAAAGAAAGAAAGAAAGGAAGGCAGAAAGGAATGGAAGGAAGGATGGAATGACGGAAGGAAGGAAGACACAAAGGAAGGAAGACAGGAAGGAAAGAAAGGAAGAAAGGAAGGAATGAATAATGGAAAGAAAGGAAGACAGAAAGGAAGGAAGGATGGAAAGGAAGGGCAAGAAAGGAAGGAAAACCGTTTAATCGAGTAAAATGTGTTCCTCTTGTTTTTTGTTTTGTTTTTTAGATTTTGTTCATGAATAAAATCGATCTTTTCCAAGAGAAGATTCTGAACTCGGCTCGTCACCTGAGACTCTACCTGCCACTCTACAGAGGTGAAGAACAGAGACACCAGATATTCAGATATTACACCTCACTCACATCTCACTCCATATCACTCCATCTCTCTCTCTATTCATCTCAATCTGTTTATCTATCTCTCTCTCTCCATCCCTCCCTCTCTCTCTTTCTCTTTGCCTCTTTCTCTTGCTCTCTCTGTATCCCTCTCTCTCTCTCTTGCTCTCTGTATCCCTTTCTCTATTTGTCTCTCTTGTTCTCTCTCCCTCTCTCTCTTTCCATCTCTCCCTCTCTCTTTTTTCCTGTCTCTCTTCCTCTTTCTTTCTCTCTCTCTCTCTCTCTTTCTCCATTTCTCCCTCTCACACTCTGTTGCTCTCTCTGCCCCCCTCTCGCATGCCCCCCTCCCTCACTCTCTATCCCTCTCTCTAGGTGCTGATTGTGATGTTGACTCTGCCGCTCGTTTCATTGCCTCCATGTTTGTCTCTCAGAACACCACGCCCAGGAAGCTGATCTATCACCACTTCACCACAGCGACGGACACCTCCAACGTGCAGGTGGTGTTTCAGGTGGTAATGGACACCATCATAAAGGAGAACCTGGAGGCAGTGTCACTGCTCTGAGATCAGATTTCACCTCTGCACCTTCATCTCATTTCTCCCCCATGTGAAACTGCACACACACGCGCGCACACACACACACACACACACACACACACACACACACACACACACACTGCTGATGGTTCCCTGGACTTCTGAGCTGTCCAAGGTGCTGAATTTCAACACAGAAACAAACACTGATGTGTGTAACAGGATGGAAAGAAACAAAAAACACCTGGGGAGAGAGAGGAGGAATAGAGAGAAAGAGAAAATAAAGTCAGAGTGGGATTCAAAGAGGAGGAATAGAGAGAAAGACAGGGAGATAGTGAGAGTGATGGATGTGGAGGGAGAGATGGATGGATCAATATAATAAAAAGAGAGAAAGAGAGATTGAAATGGAGAAAGAGATGTATAGGTGTACATATGAGGAGAGGGGGAAAGGTGACTCCCAATTCTTTAAAAAAGGAAGATAAAAATATGAACCATTCTGGATTACATTAAAGAATGCAGAAAGAAAAGAAAGAAAACAGAGAGAGAGAGATAGCATTATATTCCCTCTGTCTGTCTCTCTCTCTGTTATTCAGTCAGGGCATTTACAAAATTTTTATTTCACATGCTTCTTCTGATCGGCGTGGTCTCTTCAGGATGACAGGATGAATGTCCCAGCCGCGGGACATTGAGGACTCATCATAGGGTCTGATGATGATGATGTAAGTTATATTCCCAATTATGGAAAACATCATCTGAGGGAATATCTTTCAGAGGAACATTGCACAGACGTGTAGAACCGATGATGAGCTGTTCTTCCAGATTAAAGTTTAAGCACTCGGATCATACAGTAAAAGCCTGTTCTTGCTGCCCTTTACTCCATGTCATTTGTATTATTTTCAGATAATAATGAAGACATTTATAGTGTGATGGATCATACAGGATCATCCAGTGACTGTTTTATATTAAATATATATATTTTTAGCATTGCCAGATAATCTGAGATCCTCACCTAGAGTGCTAAAGTGTCATATTTTCAGATCTGAAGTTGCTGATTGCTTCCTATAACAGCAGCTCTTTTAACAATAAAAACATCCGTTGCTATAGCAACAGCTCCTTACATTAACATTTATGGATGGAGTCTCCAGTGTCACATAAACAGTCTGAGGGAAAACATATATATAGAGAGAGAGAGAGAGAGAGAGAGAGAGAGAGAAAGCTGTATGGTGTGTCCAAGCTGTGTGTGTCCTTTGCTGGTCTATTTGCTCATGCATTCGTCCAGGAGTGTGTTTTGTCTTCTCATATTTCCCAGAAAAGCACTCTGAGTAAATGATCAGTAGGAGGGAAGTCATACGTAGGCACCCTGTTGGAATTCTCTTTTTTCCTTTTCTTAATTTTTTTTATGTTGTCCCCTCATGGTGATGTATTTACTGAGAGATAAAGCTGTGAAGTGCTTGGGGTTTATCAGAAGTGTGTGTGTGTGTGTGTGTGTGTGTGTGTGTGTGTGTGTGTGTGTGTGTGTGTGTGAAGCACCTTCCTGTGCCTTATGTAATATTTTATGTAAATAGTTTTTGAGCTGCAAACAATCATCAAATGATGTAGGCTTTTATTTTTAATGTTTTTGTATAATTTTTTATAAATTATCTGTCTTGCGCTTTCAAAGCAAATTAATCCGATATTTAACTGTCTGTGATAACAATATTCTGTCCTGAATATCATGATATATTTGATATAACCAGTTATCGACACATCTGCCTCTTTCATCTTTATTTCTCACATATAGAGGGGAAAAGTTACTGCACAACACACGTCATCCATCTGTTGAGTTTAATAAATAAAATAACATTCTTTAAACAGTTTCATTCACATTTACAGACATTTTAATACAGACGGGACAAACGGTGATATAGTTTCCATCACTCTCATTCTTTCTCTCTCACAAACACAAACTTTTTTCTCTGTTTTTTGGAGATTAATATAAATAAATAACATTCAGGGTCAGGAAGTGGAACCAACCCAAGTGGAACTGGAGATCTGAACAGGAGAGTGACTGAGCGTCCTAAACAGGTTTTTTGGTGTCTACATTTTTTCTCATTGTTGTTTGAAGTACCAGGAAAGAGGTCTTTAGACTCACGTCCTGGAAAAGTCTCTGTCCTGACAGTGTGTTCGAGCAGGGGAAAGGGAAAATACTAAACTGTGCAGGACAGAGGGTTCTCCAGGACCGGGGTTGGGTTCCGTGCTCACGGTGCTGCTACACCATCAAGCAGTCAAGTGAGTCGAGCGCAACCAGAACTTCCGCTCTGCACCGGAACGTGTTCCAGCCGTCCTGCATCGGCTCACAGCTCTGTAGGTTTGGAGAAATGTCCTTAATGCAGATCGCCTGGAAATACAAACAGAAAGCAGAAATGTGGGTCCCCCTGTGCACCTCTTTCTAACTTAAATAAAATTGAATTTTATTATTTTATTGATGTAGAAAATCTAAAATAGGCCTATAGGACATTGTGACAATTGTTATTTTAATAAATTTGTTACTAAGGCGTTAAATCCTTAGTCTGAACATCAATTCACTTGTTCACTTAATACGCACCGATTTATTATCAAGCACAAAAAATTATTAATAAATAAACAGCCTGATTTCATTCGAAACAAGATGAAAAATGTTCCCCAAACCAAAGGATTATATCATTGTGTGTGTGTGTGTGTGTGTGTGTGTGTGTGTGTGTGAGACTTCGCGACATAAAGTCAGGAAGCGCGCCGTTGTTGAAAAATGCGCACGCACATCGGTGTTATTATATTTTTCACATTCTGTAAGCCGCACAGAATTAAATAAAATCTGCAGCCGTCAAACTGAATCCAAGATAAACATCTCCAGCTCGTGTTAGACGTTAAATGAAGCTGAATGTTTCGGTGCGCAAAGAACCGGTCCAGCAGCCGCGCAGGATCCCGACATCTGCACGAACACTCTATTAAATTGATCCTTATCTGCTCGGGGCTGCAGAGTTCATCCCACTGCACTAATGTCTGCATTCAGTTCATATCATTTCCTTATTTCTGGAGAGGCAGCATGGACCGTGCACCTGGGTTCTACCTGGGAAGGTGCATCTGCGTTAGAATTTAAAGATGAGTACAGGCGCACGAGTGGTTCTGATATTATTATTATTTTTATTATTATAAATAATTATTATAGTAATAATAGCTAATAATTATGATAATAATAAAACTGAACATGAGTAAGATACACACACTGGCTGAACTCATATGTTAATCAGTGTAATTAGATGTTGAGTAAAAGTGAGCTGAGGATTAAACACCAAATCATACTTACCATGTTTTTGAGCACAGGTGTGATGTGTCGCGCGCTCAGCTCGGGGATGACGCTGTTTCCCGTGCTCTCTCCTGCCTCCAGCCCGGATTCCGTGTCGGACCTGCGGACGTACGGTGACCTGCGGATGCCGGACAGCAAACCTGAGGCTCTGCCCACGGAGTAGTAGCTCGGCCCGGTGGCCTGCTTGTACCACGCGTCTGCGGGACAGCATGAGAGCAGCACGGCGACGGCCGCGAGCATCACGACGGACCTCACCGACCTCTCCGGCGCGCACCTCATCATCGTCATCATCATCATCACCCTCCTCCTCACCGTCAACTGTTCGCTGAGCTGCTGCTGCTTGTTCTGATCTCGTGTAGGAGTTGCTGGAGTGCGTGGCTTGAGTTCTGGCGCTGGATGCGTCTGTGCGGCTTTTTATACGTGAACCTGGAGCGCGTAAAGGCGCGCGCTCGACGTGAAGGAGCATCATGCTTCGGAAGGGGGTTTGGTGGGGGGGCGTTTAACATCCAAGATGCGTTGGTGTGTTTCGGCGTCATAGTTTTCAGAGGTGCGTAAATTTGTGACGTGAAATTCCTTTTTTTTTTAATTTAGAAACGAATGACAACACACACACACACACACACACACACACACACACACACACACACACACGGTCCTAGAACACATCTGTATTAGAGTGCTGTAAGAGTTCTTACTGGAAAAGGTTCTTTAAGGCTCCGTCCTTGTTTCAATAATCAACTCAACAAGGCTCTTAGAACTCATACCTACCACCCGAGGAACCTTTACATCTTTCCAATCTCCATTCTCTCTGCGTGTGTAAAAACTATTACAGAATTACCTTTACCTAACTTTTAAACTTTAACTCAACTTTACTTTATTTAATAATTTATCACTGATGTATTTGTGGTATTGTGAGATTATTACTCCAGAAAGATCAGATTCAAACTGTTTACCTGTCACTTGTACTTTTTTAAAACACGAAGTTAAACACTGAGTATTAAACAGATGACAGGAAAGAGTTATTGTGTCATAAAACGTAAGAGCCAATCAGATTCCAACCTGCACATAAGACAAAGGGGGCGGGGCATTTACGTTCCTATGTGTTTTCGATGTGCATATTAATAAAACTGGATTTTCATTCATTCATTCATTTTCTGAACCGCTTAATCCTAATTAGGGTCGTGGGGAGGCTGGCGCCTATCTCAGCCGACTCTGGGCGAGGGCAGAGTCCACCCTGGACAGACAGTGAGAGACATGGCCGGCATTTGATAACCCGGTTAGCTGCACTGGGGGGACAGCAGTGACAACCCGCCGATAGTGGGGCTTGAAGCCTCGACCTTGGGATTAAAACTGGATTTGTAAAACCAATTTATTCTTTAATATGAATTTATTTTAATAACCTTTAAGTGATTTTTAGTTTCATGTGTTTAGTCCAGAGGGGCAGTGGTGGCCCGGTGGTAGGGTGCTGGATTATTGATCCCAAGGGTGTACTCTGCCCTCTCCCAGAGTCGGCTGAGATGGGCGCCAGCCTCCCCACGACCCTAATTAGGATTAAGCGGTTCAGAAAACGAATGAATGAATGAATGTGTTTAGTCCAACATCAGAGCTACGAAGCGGTATCACAGTCTATTCCGAGTTAGTTCTGGAGTAACTTCGTTACTTTAATTTACCCCCACGGTGCTTTACTTTATTCACCCCCATGGTGTTGTACTTTATTTAACCCCATGGTGCTGTACTTTGATTTAACCCCACGGTCTTGTACTTTATTCACCCCCACGGTGTTGTACTTTGATTTAACCCCACGGTGTTGTACTTTATTTAACCACACGGTGCTGTACTTTATTTATCCCCACTGTATTGTACTTTAATTTAACCCCACGGTGTTGTACTTTATTCACCCCCACGGTGCTTTACTTTATTCACCCCCACGGTGTTATACTTTATTTAACCACACGGTGCTGTACTTTAATTTAACCCCAAGGTGTTGTACTTTATTTACCCCCTCGATGCTTTACTTTATTCACCTCCACGGTGTTGTTCTTTATTTAACCCCACGGTGTTGTACTTTATTCACCC
>JBCNYH010000014.1:1185605-1195954 GCA_039654325.1 Tandanus tandanus
GTGTGTGTGTGTGTGTGTGTGTGTGTGTATATATATATATATATATATATATATATATATATATATATATATATATACATTGCCTTGCAAAAGTATCCACCCCTTTGGCATTTTTCATGTTTTGGTGCCTCACAACCTGGAATTAAACTGGATTGTATGAAAGTTTGCATCATTTCATTTACAGAACATGCCTACAACTATGAAGATGTGATTTTTTTTTTATTGTGAATCAAACAACAAATAGGTCAAAATAACAGAAAACCTCAGCATGCAAAACTATTCACCCCCTAAAGTCAGTACTTTGTAGAGCCACCTTTTGCGGCAATTACAGCTGCAGGTCGCTTTGGATAAGTCTCTATAAGCTTTGCCTCATCTTGCCACTGGGATTTTTGCCCATTCCTCCAGGCAAAACTGCTCCAGCTCCTTCATGTTGGATGGTTTCCGCTTCTGAACAGCAATCTTCAAGTCTGACCACAGATTCTCAACTGGATTGAGCTTTGACTAGGCCATTCCAACACATTTAAATGTTTCCCCATAAACCACTCGAGTGTTGCTTTAGCAGTATGCTTCGGGTCATTGTCCTGCTGGAAGGTGAACCTCCGTCCAAGTCTCAAATCACAGGCAGACTGAAACAGGTTTTGCTCAAGAATATCCCTGTATTTAGCACCATCCATCTTTCCCTCGACTCAGATCAGTTTCCCAGTCCCTGCTGCTGAAAAACATCCCCACAGCATGATGTTGCCACCACCATGTTTCACTGTGGGGATGGTGTTCTTGGGGTGATGGGATGTGTTGGGTTTGTGCCAGACATAACATTTTCCTTGGTGGTTGAAAAGTTCAATTTTAGTCTCATCTGACCAGAGCACCTTTCTCCATACATTTGGGGAGTCGCCCACATGCCTTTTGGCAAACTCAAAATGTGCCTTCTTATTTTTAACACTAAGTAATGTCACAGGCATCAGTAGTGTCCTAAAGAGAGGCTAATCACGATGCCTGGCTGGAAAAAGATGGCGCTGCTGTGTTTGGTACGCCGTCTTCGTCTGCTAAGTTTGCTATCGATTATTATGTTTGTCCTTGTTGTCATTCGCAATGTGTCATCACTACTACAAATATGCGACAACATGACCAACTTGCTTGGATGTGCTGATAATGGACATTCAAACCCACCGCCACCATTTCTAGCTCCTGTGCCTGCCAATCTGTGGCATCCTGTTTGTGTGTTGCCTCTCAACAAGAAGCATAGGAGACGTGAAAAGAGAGGCGGCGTGCGCGTCAAAATCAAAGCTTACCTGGCATCTAGTTCCTCCAACATGGGTGATCCAGGCTGCTTTATGGAAATATCCACAGAATACGGAGGATTTGATCTGCATCACTCTCTGCAATACAACTATCGATGGCTCTCCCAGACACTGGCTGTCCGCTTCGTTGTCACCGGCCTGTGCGGATCCAGCGGCGGGTCTGCGTGAAGGAGAATCTCTGCCCGCTCATTCGTGCTGCTCCTCGGCAGACAGTGAGCTCCAGGCCGATGCGTGCAGCCCTGTTGAACGCTCGTTCAGTCCCAAATAAGACGTTTGTCCTGAACGACTTCATCTCCATTCACGAGTTGGATTTCTTCATGCTCACGGAGACCTGGCTCAAACCAGGTGATAACAGCGCTTTCTCCGAGCTCCGCCCCCCTGGCTACTCCTGAGCACGCCGAGAGTTACAAGCCACGGGGGTGGGCTTGCCACAGTATACAAGCAGATCATCAGCTGTTGCTCCATCCCGTGCAAGTGCTACAGAAGCTTTGAACTGCAATTATTTCTGCTACAACTGGCATCCCCCACGCTGTGTGCTGTTACATATCGTCCTCCTAAACACAATAAGGATTTTATTTCTGAATTTTCTGATTTTCCTGCTGAAATAATGCCAAAATATGATAGTTTTCTTATTTGTGGGGACTTAAGTATTCATGTTTGTTGATCATCTAGTCAATTGGTTAATGACTTTTAAAACCTGTTAACGTCTTTTGACCTAACTCAGTCAGTAAATGCCCCCACACACAAACATGGTCACACACTGGACCTTATAATTTCACATGGTCTCCCAATATTTATCTCAGAAACACTGGACACCTGCATTTCAGACCACCTCCCCATTATATTTGACTTCACAACTCCTTTGCCTCCAGCAAAATCATTTGCCTCAGCGTGTAGCCGCCGTGCCATCACTTCTACTACAGCTGGTGAATTTGCTGCTGCCTTCAGGAGAACTGGTTTTCATGCTCAAGGTGAATGTGCACCTCCTCTGTGCCCAAAGGAGTTCATCTCCTCCTTTTATTCAACCTGCTTAGAGATTTTGGACTCCGTCGCACCTTTTAAGCTGAGATCCATCAAACCTAAACCAGATCTCTGGTTGAATGACACCACATGTGCCCTGAGGAGGTGGAAGAAAGACAAGCTGCATGTGTCCTTGGGCATTCTGGAAGACTGTCTTTCTGACTATCAAAATGCTGTTAAAGAAGCCAAATGTAAATACCTTTCAAGTGTCATTTCTACTAGCTATTATCGTTCAAGTTTTGTTCAGTACAATTCAGTCTATTACAAAACCCTCTGATAACATGTTTAAAAATGTGTCTGAATCAACCTGTGACGAGTTTCTCCATCACTTTATTAACAAAGTGGCCTCAGTTAGGCAGAGTATCAATAACAGTATGGCTAGTGTCTCAGACGTGCACCTACCTCTCTCCCCTCCTGCTGTCTTTAATGTGTTTGTGCCAGTGTCACTCTCTGAGCTCTGTGAGGCTGTCCAGAAGCTGAGACCTACCAACTGTTCTCTGGACATTATTCCATCTGGGGTGCTTAAACAGGTTTTTGACACAGTAGGGCCATGTCTCTATAAATGCCTCTCATTTTTTAACACGAGCCTGAGGTCAAGGTCTGTCCCAGCTGTTTTTAAACAGGCTGTGGTCAGACCACTACTTAAAAAACCTAATCTTGACCCATCAGTTCGCTCAATTTTCAGACCAGTGTCCTATCTGCCTTTTCTTTCTTCTTTATATGGATGATATACTATAGCACACTGTATGTTCAATTCAAGTCCAGACTGGTTTCAGCTGAGTTCCCTGCTGAAGTTAGCTTCACTGAAATGCCACAGTTTGTTGAGATGACAGAGCTGAATATCAGGTGACCTGTCGCTCAACATTCCAGCTAACAAAATTTCACTAAGACACCACCCTCCAGTACAGGATAATGCACTCGTTCGTTTTCTGTTACAGGTTATGGTCCTGCAGGATCAATGAATTGGGCTGAACTGGACTGGTTTCAGCACTGATATTGAACCCACTACATCGCATAGAGCTCAGCTCCTGAGAGGTGCATTGACAAGGTGCGCAACTATCAACCTGGAGATCACAGGTTGTTATGGCAGCCATCCACGGCTGGGAGTTCATGGGAGCTAATGAGCTGAGCTCTCATGGGAGGGAGGGATGGCATACACTCACCTCCCTGTCACTCACAGCAAACAGTACCGAGTTCCCTCCTAACGTGTTAGGCCGACCCTGTATGCGCATGCGCAGCAGTTAATAAAGATGCAGGTGGCAGCATCATGTGTCATGGAGGGGCATGTACTTAATTACACTTCTCCCTGGTTGGTGGTGGTCGTATGTGATAGGGAGGCAATACTTGAGAGGTGGGAAATGGGGGGGGGGGGACATCTCCGAGAGCAGAACCTGAGTGGGAACGATCTCACGTGATCTCTGGACTGGATCTGTTGTGTGATTTAGTGTATGATCCTGTCTGTGCACTGGAGGAATTAGAGAATGTACTCTGTTATATAAAAAAACATTGTTGGTGTGTAAACTAGGAAGCTCATGATAGCTACAGGGAAGAATAAATAACATGCACAATAAAGCATCCTCAAGCAGGGGCGGGTGTGAAGGCGGTTCAGTGTGGTTTAAAATGACGGCAGTGCGGCAAAACAATAGTGAGCAGTAGGTGAAAACACGGTGTGAATGGTTGTAATGAAGTTGTATCAAAGTTGTGAAAGATGACAGCAAGGTTCCTTTTTGAGAACCACTGTAAAATTTCAAACATTTTGAAAATCTCACAGTTTGTGGCGGTCAGTGGTGGTCAATGCCGGACATCATCACAATGTTAGTACAATGTCACTGTGATCCGACACAGTTTAGAACCGCTGTCAGATATGCACCAGTGTGAGGCCTGCTTAGAGTGGAAAGAAAGAAAAGCCTTCTCTCCCGTTACATTGAAAATATGTAGATTTTCATCATCAGGTGGTTTTGATTTACATATAAAAAGTTACACTCTGCTAAAATGAGTTCGATACCTTATATTAGACTGCTTAAAAATGCCACCATTTGTAGTCCATTTCCTTCTGACAGTGCGAGATCATGAGAATATGGAGTAGGCACGTTGTTCCAAGAAGACAAGATGCCAGCAAAAATAACAGTATATAGATATTAAACTAACAAATCAGATACAAACTAATGAACTTCTGAATAAAATAAAACTCTCGGCACAGCTACACATAATACTACATCACATTTAAACACATCACACAGGCATCTGCTCAGTTACATGAACTCATGGTATGTATCCTGGTACATGTAGTGACTCACTTTATGTCAGTGTGTAAGGTGCAGTGTGTACTTCAGTGTGAAATGTGTTCCGTTTGTGTTAAAGCGGACTACTGAAGCTTCTCTTCTGTTCTGTAGTGCTGGGATACTGAATATATGATCTGCTGAGATTTCACCAAGAAGATGATGAAATGTTTGTCCTTATTCCAGCAACAGGGCAAAGAAACACAGACCTACACACACTCCCTGTATTTAACTGTTATCTGCTAACCAACCAGTTCATTTTGTGAATTTAATAATGATTTGCTGGCTTTTGTTTCTTGGATTAAAAGCCGGACTATCTGTACTGTATTTACAGTGTCAATTCCAAGTGGCTGTATTTCCTTAACTGTCCACTAGAGGCCACTAGATAGATTGCTAAGCTTTAAAGGGGGAATATGGACATATGGAATGGTTTAGGGAGGGAAGAAATTAAGAATATGTGAACTCTATGCCTGAAAGGTTAAATGCTGTAATAAAAGTAAAGGGTGGCTACACTAAATATTGATTTTTTTTTTTCAAAAAAGAGAGTGTTATTTTTGTTATTACTATATATTGTTGTTTGTTTACTTATTCTCACCAATATGATCCAATATTACATGAAATAAATACTTGAATAGTACTTGGTTTCTGATTTATCTTCATTTTGTTAAGTTGTATAAGTGTACTGTATTTTTTTAATTTCTTCACTCGCTGAACCATTCCATATGGTCTGAAGTTCATTCATGCTGTGCAAAAGTAAAAAAAAATTAAATTTGCGACACCTTTCAATTTTCCTGAAAATTGGTATTTTCAGTGTTTTTGTTTATTAGCCAAACTTTTACCTCAATATACTTGTCAATGATTTTTTGGTTCTCGTTGCCTACAATAGCATCGTTCAATACATTTTCACCAAAAAATAATTTTTAAGTATAATAATTTTAAAGTTTAATAATTAAAGTAATTTTTTACTTCTTTTTATTAGGAGCCCTTTCACACAAAAGTGGTGGTGTATAAACTTCACTGGACACTACTGTACCTACTTAACACGTGTTCACAGTGGAATTAAGTGTGCAGGATTTAATACATTGTTAACAAATGTTTAATTTATTTTCTATAAACTGCATGAAAACCATGTTAATCAGAGACACTGCTTATAGGAATAATAATTTGTATAATCTTATTTTAAACTGAGCTGCCGAGCTGAGTATGTACAGTCAGTGTTTGGTGAGCTGATCCTTTAACCCCTGAACATGTATTCTTTACAGGAAGCTTTTTACAGGAGGACGATCAGGCTATAAGTGATCTCAATATTCCATACCCTCTATAACCCTGTGTACATGTTATACTAGGCATGAAAGCTTGTACAAGTATATAATCACAGCATACGTTCCCAGTGAGGTGTCATTAATGGGTCGTCCTATTCAGAATAAAGAAACCAGAGAAAAGTCCCTGCACTCAGGATTTACTCATGAATCTTCTTTTACACACAGGTGTCGAGAGTCACACTAAAACACAAGGTCATGGAAAATGTTTAAACTTTGCACTCCTTGAAGCCATACTGTCCTACAAAATCACCAGAGCCAAAGGCTGTGTAAGGATTAGGACCCACTGAACTGTATTCAGACTGGAATGGATATTGGTTAAAATTCACATGGAAAAATGGGTGCCATCTTGGAACACTGCACATGGTTGCTATGGTTATATGTAAACACAGGCATTTGCCAGCAATCTGTAATTTAGCATCTGGTACTTAATTTTAGATTGCATTTAACGTTAGCTAACTGGAAATACCATGTTTGTGAATTGAAAAGCCTACAATAAAACAATTATTGTGGATCAGTTTATAAAATTATATTAAGTTTAAAAATATTATAAAAGGTATATTAAATTATACAGTAATGTGTAATACTGGACACATGGCCTCTGCGCTTCACCACTCCACGACCAATCAGAACAACAGCAAACCTCGAGTATTGTTTTAAATCTCAAAAAAAGGGATGAAGGTAATCCCAATTTTATGTCACACTACCCCTGGTAAACAGATATTTCACATGAGAGACCTGGGGGTTGAGGGGGGTTGCTGGCTTGAAGCACCTGGATAACATAACCTGGTACCCTGGTGACTGACTGTCCTGCCGTTATTAATTGTTTGGGCTTGGTGGTCGTATGTTACAAAAAGAAAGTGCTGGAATATATTAATACTAACACAAGTGAGAAAATAAATCCATGCTGGAGACATTACATATGGACTTACTTATTCCTGAAGGTGCAAGGAATGTTCATGGAATGGTGCTCTCTGCCGGCAATGAATAAACAAAGTGTGCACTGGGTTGCCAGATCTGCTTCATTGGCCACTCTACCTGTTTCATGGCTGACTTGGATGTCTTAATGTGTTATCTTTCTGAATGGAGACATGTGGCCAGACCCAGTAAGAAAGGGTCGGGGCTGCAAAGAACTATATTTTAACCGAACAATCAGAACTCTGAGTTTGATGTCCAGCAGTGATGAGGCGGATCTGAAAATATTTTTTCTATTAAATTTTATTATCATGTCTGTCAATACATAATTAAATAAAAAAATCATACAATGATAATAAACATAATTAATATATATTCTCAGTTAGAGAGTTGGTTTCAGCTCCTGTGTATTTTGATTGGAAATGACCTCTAGCGTATGGGTCATGTCCACAGTGCAAGTGTTCACAGAAGCCTGAGAAATTTCCTTGTCGACCAATCAGTCATGTTGATTCCAGTCTGTATTGAGTTCAGTGTAGATGACGTATGACCCAGCACATTGTTGGAAAACTTTATCCTGACATTACCATTAGAATGTTATAAATAGATTTCACTATGGAATACAATGATAATGTGTGTTAGCCTGTCTGCTATAACACTAGTTAGCTTATAGTTTACTATAATGCTAGTTTGTGGATTAGCCTGTTTACTGTAAAGCTATCCTGTGGATTAGCCTTTTAACTATTCTGCTAGTTTGTGTATTATCCAGTTTACTATAATGAGATTTTGTGGATTACCTTGTTTACTATCATGCTATCTTGTGGATTAGCCTGTTTACAACAACGCCAGGTTGTGTGATTAGCCTGTTTATTATAATGCTAGTGTGTGTATTTGGGCTCTTTACTATAATATTGATTTGTGTTTTTAGACTGTTTACAATAATTTGTGTGTTTAGCCAGTTTGTTATACTGCTAATTTGTTGTTAGATCATAGCTTCTATAGCTATAATATCTGCTGACTATCATGGGGCTGTGGTGGCTCAGTGGTTAAGGCCCTGGGTTGCTTTTCAGAAGGTCAGGAATTCAAGCCCCAGTACCACCAATCTGCCACTGTTGGCCACTTGAGCAAGGCCCTTAACCCTAATTGCTCAGTTGTACTAAAAAATGAAAAAATGTAAGTCCCTCCGGATGGGGATTTCTCACAAATGCTAGTAAGTTTGCTGTAATGATAACATGTTTGATAGTCGGGATACTACACACACTGAAATCCATGATAATTGGTTAGTTGTTTATCGTTTTGTAAATCATCCTTACTGTTTCTGCTTTTTCTATACACACTTGGTTGTAAAACAGTTTTAGTTATGAGTTTGCGTAAGTTTGATCTCAGTTAGCCAGCCCGTACTATATATACTGATGCTACAAAGGAGCCTTAGTAGTTTATTAGCTTTGGTTATGATTAGCATTAGCAGGACTAGTTGTATTTGCAATAGGTTGTGAATTTGGGGTGGCTCATAGTGCACACCAGTGTGATAATTCTTAAACAGAAGTGTGAACTTATATCACACTGTGCTGTTGATCATATGAGCAGCACGAAGAAGAAAATGAGACAGAATTTACTTTTCTTTGTCAAATGTGCCCTTAAAGCACATTTCATTCTTACAAACTTCACAATGCCATGTTTTATTTCTATGTGAATATTCCTATACTTCCTCATCAAAGCATTAAAGGGGCAGTGTGAGGGGTGCTGGAAGAAAATATATATATATGTGTGTGTGTGTGTGTGTGTGTGTGTGAACCCGAAGGAGAGCAGAATCACAGAAGCACAATGAGAATATGCAAACTCCATACCAAATCACCCAAGCCTGGGACTGAAGCCCACCGTGCTGCCATGTCATGAAACAAGGCTTTTAGTATGAATATCTTATTTTGTTCATACCAATAAATAACATGCACAATATCACACAAACTAAAAAATTAGTTCACTAAAAATACTCGTTTGCATATTAGTACTGTGCATACCCAGAATGCTATTCTCTATTAATACTATACAGGAATGGTGCGGTCTGATTGGTTAAGCGTCTCAGGGTAAATAAACATTACTCTGGGTGAATAACCCTTGAATTAAAAACATTTTTTCATGGTCACTTGGAGTTGCCAGCATCATCACTGTCATGCTTTAAAAATGAAAATAAATTGTCTGTCATTTTGATTCAAGTATCATCCCACGTGTGCACGATGTACAGTGTTGATTATCTCATGATAGTGAACCAATCAATTTGTGCCGATCCCTTGTAGTATATACTAATTTGTTTATATGTTTGTATGTTTACTACAAGGTCGGGAACGTTTTCAGCATCAACGGCTTGAGTCATTAAGTCGAAGTAAAACCTAAAAATATTTATTATAATTATAATTTATTATAAATGTTAAAGCACAACATATCCATGCTAATAGCTGACTGACTGGAAGCCACCAATTAGCATGAACCCGTTTTTATTACGCTAATGTATCCTTTTTATTAGCATTATCAAGCTAACGTTAACAACTAAGACAAGTAACGAAAATATTAAAGTATATATTGAAGTATAGTTTGTGTCTACGTTCAAATGTGTACACTAGCACAGAATAATGTTTGTGTTTATGTGTTTAGCATACTAGCATACCGAGTGGTTATCTGTCGGTTGCCGTGGCAACGCCGCAGCACAGCAGGGTTGTCAAAGGGTTCATTCATATACGAGTCTTTTTTTGTAAAACACTCATTATTTAGGTAGAAGAGTGAGAATAAACGATAGATGAAGCAAGATTGTTTAAAAATGTCTGGTGTTTAGGGTATAAAAACTGCACCATGCGGTGTTTTTTTTGTGTCCCGCTGATGCTAATGCACCTGCCATCGCCCTTGGCGCACCGTCACGTGACATGCAACGCAGGGGGGGGGGGGCGTCACAGCATGGGCGGGACATGGCGAAGCAGCCTGTCCTCTGATTGGAGGACGCGTTGAGAGCGGCAGCGCTGAGAGAGGGCCGCGGCTCGCGCTGTAGAACGAGAGCAGCGCGCGCACCATCCGTTCACTGTAGTATGGCATCGAGGAGAATGGAGACCAAACCCGTGATAACGTGTCTGAAAACCCTGCTCATCGTCTACTCCTTCGTGTTCTGGGTGAGTTACCCTGTTATGGAAAATACCAGATGACGCACGTGCGCGTGCGGATGTTAGCTGAGTGCTTGCGGTGTCGGATAAATACCCTGAACCGTTACATGTCACGCGACTGCGACGCCTAATAAACAAGTGCAGCGGGCACGAGCGCGTCTGTTCTCCACCGCTGCAGCTCGTTCATACTGTTATATATTCAGGGTTATGATGAGTTTCACAGTGCATGCGGTAATTCTTCTTCTTCTACATATTATTTAGTCATTACCTCTCTGCGTGCAAAAAAAAAAATAAAATAAAAAAAAATAAAATATATGTATATATATGTGTATATCTATATATATATATATATATATATATATATATATATATATG
>JBCNYH010000014.1:1272160-1283180 GCA_039654325.1 Tandanus tandanus
GTGGTTAGGTTGGGGGTCAGTTGGTTAGGTGGTCAGATGGTTAGGTGGGCGGTCAATTTGTTAGGTGTTCAGGCAGTCGGGTGTTTAGGTGGGCGGTCAGTTGGTTAGGTGGTCGGGTGGTTAGGTAGGGGGTCAGATGGTTAGGTGGTCAGATGGTTAGGTGGGCGGTCAATTTGTTAGGTGTTCAGACAGTTGGACGGTTAGGTGGGCGGTTAGTTGGTTAGGTGGTCGGTTAGTTGGTTAGGTGGTCGGGTGGTTGGGTGGGCAGTCAGTTGGTCAGGCAGTCAGTGGTTAGGTGGTCAGGAAGTCGGGTGGTTAGGTGGGCGGTTAGGTGGTTGGGTGGTTAGGTGGGTGGTCAGTTGGTTAGGTGGTTAGGTGGGCGGTCAGTTGGTTAGGTGGTCGGGTGGTTAGGTAGGGGGTCAGTTAGATAGGTGGTCAGATGGTTAGGTGGGCGGTCAATTGGTTAGGTGGTCAGGCAGTCGGGTGTGTAGGTGGGCGGTTAGTTGTTTAGGTGGTCAGGCAGTTGGATGGTTAGGTGGGCGGTTAGTTGGTTGGGTGGGCAGTCAGTTGGTCAAGCAGTCAGTGGTTAGGTGGTCAGGAAGTCGGGTGGTTAGGTGGGCGGTCAGTTGGTAGGGTGGTCAGGCAGTCAGTTGGTTAGGTGGGTGGTCATCTGGTTAGGTGGTCAGGCAGGCGGTTGGTTAGGTGTGTGTCATTTGGTTAGATGGTCAGGCAGTCATTTGGTTAGATGGTTAGGCAGTCAGTTGGTTAGGTGGGTGTCATTTGGTTAGGTGGTCAGGCAGGCGGTTGGTCATTTGATCAGTTGGTTGAACTCTTGCTTTCAAGTTTTCTAAGTATTCCACAGCAGATATTACTGGAAATTGCAGCTGGCTACTAATGCTGGCTTGTAATGACCATTAACTGAATAAAAGCTTCTGTTTTTGCTTCCTGATGTGACACATATGTGCATATGCAGTGAAGTCGTCTCAAGTTTCGGTTTAACTAAGCTTACTGTATTTTTTTTTTTTTCAGGACGATATTGTTAATTATATGCCACGAAGACAGTTGATTGACGGTTGGAGGGAACGCCCTCGTTCTGTGTTCCCTTCTACGCGGGACAGGATCCAGCTCTGGTGAACAACTCATGGCTGTTCCAAATGACCGATTGTACCCCCTCTGTGTTTGAAGAGTCACTGGTTGCTGTAAAAAGTAGCCAGCTTGCTCTCCTTCTCTATAGGCACAGTAAAGATTAAGAGGTGTGTGGTTTATTAGTGAGAAAGTTTGGAAAGGCGTTCCATCGAAACACAATGCCACGCTCCAAGGAAATTTCCGAAGACATTCGGAGAAAAGTGGTAGAGGCTCACGAGTCTGGAAAAGGCTACAAACTGATTTCTAAAGCGATAGGACTGCCCAAGACAACCATCAGAGCTATCCTACAGAAGTGGAAAAGGTTCGGGACGGTCGTGACCCTACCCAGGAGCGGTCGGCCTCCCAAAATCTCTCCCAGAGCAAGGCGGGAAATAATCCGTGAAGTCATGAAGAACCCCTGCACGACTTCAAAGGACCTTCAGGCCACGCTAGCTTCATCAAATATCTGCGTCCACCGGTCCACCATTAGGAGGATACTGGGAATACACGGAAGACCGACTCTGAGTTCCTTTGAAGACAGCATGGCGTTACAAGCATCCACCCAGGAGGAGGAAGACATGCTGGATGCTTCAGATGGGAAAAAAGAAGAGCGGCAAGTGTTAAAAAACTGGAACACTAATTCTAGTATAGATAGGAAGGATAATGCTAAATGCACCGAGAACAATAAAGAAGGTGCTGAACTCGACAAGAGTTGTAGTGATGTGGTGAAAAACAATCACAGAGATGACGACAATGAGAACCGTGATGACGAAACAACATCGGTGGAGGTTAATGGTGCTGATGGGGGGGGCGTGCAGACAGCCTCCACCAAGCTTAACAGTGGTGAGCACAAAGATGGAGGTGGGGGTGGCGAGAGTGAGAGGAGCGACGATGGAAGTGACGACCCTGAGGCGGCATCGACAAACCCGAACAGTGTTGGTGGGGCTGACGAGAACAAGAAGGGCGATGATGAGACACCAGTCAGCGGTGACGCTGATAATCAGCAGGATGCTGGGTACACCGCTAGCCGTGACGTCAGCAGTGCCTGTGCTAATAATAACAATAACGTTGGAAATTGGAGTGAGGAAATGGATTACATTAGTACGTTAACGTTTACTTGAACGTTAAGGCGAGGAGCTGCTACGCCTGACTACAAGTGCAGGAAACCTTTACGGTGAGGATGACCACCAAAACATTAGAAATGCCCAAGAGACTGGAGAGGAATGAATATACGGGGTCACCTACAGTAGGGTCCAGATCACAAGTATATACAGTGTAGAAAATCGTACTCCATTATTATGATTAATAATTAAGGATGCGTTGTGTAAAACCATGTCTGAGCTGTTTTTTGTTTCGCTTTTATATTCAACTTAATCTATAACACTTTTTCAACTGGTGAATAAAGGAGTCTCGTTTCAGAAATATTATTAAAACTATATATATATATTTTGTATAAAATATCAGACTCCGATTGTATTCCATCCCGTTATTTCAGACAATCCTAAGATAAGAGTAATTATGTAATATGATTTATTGATGTTACCTGACTTTATTCATACCAACACTATTATTGTAACAAACAAAAGAATGTTTGTGTGCTATACAATACACTAAGGCCTGTTCTTTGTATCAGGCTAATCGGGTTAGCCGGCTCATTTTAAACCAACCTTGGCCTGATGAGATCAAGAAGAAAAAAACCTGAGTAAAGACAGACACTTCATTTGCGAGGCACGTTTTCAACGATGTCACGTAAAACGACACTGAACGGATTCGAGTGAAAACGTTCTTACATTAGAAACGGATTTTTTTTTAATTCTCGGACCAGCAGGTGAAGAATCTGCAGCTGGTACTTTAAAACAATGTTGTTATTGTCCTGCTAGCTGGATGGTTAGCAGCTAGTGACGGACCTCAAGCTCTACACCGAAATGTTTTATGTCTTCTGAGAAAACATAAAGGATCACGGAGAATGATCCGTGTTCAGGTTGTTGTGCATGACTGTTATGTTCCGCTTTGTGTGTTTATCCTCATGTAACATTTCAGTGTTTTATTTGTTTGTACTTGTTCTTTGTTATTAATGTTCCTACAGTTCTGTTCATCGTATGCATGTTTATATTCTGTACTTATTTCTCAGATTTGTTTTTGTTCTATTTTGAGTTTCTAAACAGGTGAACAGTTGTCATCTATCAGTAATAAAAAGTATTATAGTACACAGGCTGGTATTTCGGTTTCTCTGAGACGTCCTGCTGTGAGTTTCTTTTTCTAAACTTTGTGTGTGTTTGTTGCCCATGAATGTGTTAGCAACAGAGGGGGTGAAACCCTCATTAACGTCTCTGTGAATGGTAGAATTTCTACTGGACAGGTTTATTCTGTTCAGCATCATGATGGTCATCTTCCTCCAGGCCACATTATTTGAACCAGGAATAAAATAATATATAGATTTAGGCCCTGCGTTACAGCAGAGCTGCTGATGGGTATCTCTAAAGATCAGTGTCCAAGGCTGGGGTTGGAAGAGCAGCAGCCTTCGTCAGGCACATCAGTGATATATAACAGCCAATGAGCATCAGCTCAGCAACGTGGCAGCCTAGTTGGTTTTCCAACGGACATTGGTACAACTATTGAAGTTATCTTCCATGCCTATCGGACTCCTCTAAAACTCAATTCAAATTTTCTTTTGAAACGTGGCGATTAATCAAACTGTACTTCTCTTCAAACTCACTGTTAATCCGCTCGTGATTATCTAGTGATATCGGAACCCTGTTTTCAGGTAAGTGGACGCCTGTGTGGTGCTGTTTAAGTGCGGGAAAAAAATACGTATTTATGTGAGAAATGATAACATTTGGTGTTTTAATGTTTTGTCAATTCTCATTGACATCCCACCATATCTCAGAACACTGGTGATCACATGACCTGCTAATAGAGTTGGTCCCTTTAATCAGGCTAAAGGGAAGTGGATGGGTGTGTAAAACAGTGTAGGTTCCACTACTAAGGCCATATCTGTGGACTGTTTTTAGATAAGATACTGTTTGAATGGAAATTGTGTTCTGTGTGACCTGTAGACAAGTCAATGAACCAGTTCAGTCCAGATCAGCCAGGGTGGATTTGTTATGGCATAACATGAGCTTGACAACGAGGAGGAGGAGAAGGAGAGTACTTTAATGACCCTGGATGAAATTAGGTTGGTTTTTTTTGTTTGTTTTTTCAAAGGGCTCAAGGGGTCAAGACACCTGCACACTTGTAAGAAATAGTGCCACGGTGGAAATCCTTGTTGCTTAAACACCTTGTAAAATACAGACTTTCTCTACAATAAATATTTCCATTCATTTCCAGTAGGACTTAACCTAAAACCTTGAAAAAACATTTTAGCCAATTCCTAGCCTTCAGACAGCGCTTCTCTTTCACAACATAACCACCACCCAGGGAGGGTGAAGGGAAGGCCCTTGACGCCCGCCGTCCTTATCTTTTCGAACTGTGTAAGCATGAGTCGCCAGGAGTGACGTAACACGCTTGGAGGAAAGCACTATCTTCCCCTTCGTATGTATGAGCTCACAGACACCCATGACCGGCTAGCATCATTTCATCGCTCGTATAATTCTGTCAAACAGGGACGTCTACATCCTGGAACCGTCTGATGGTGGAGAGGTCCAGGTTGGAAGATCAGACTCTTCTGCAGGATGTACTGTACAAGCATCACTTAAGTGACAGAGAAGAGAGTGTCTGCCATCATGTGTACATCACCCGGGACTCGAACTTGTGATCTCTGAATGACTGGGTGAACGGTTTTCTCTTGCGCCACTCAGGAGCAGTATAAATAATTATTATACAAATTGTGATAAGCCTTTTATCTCAGTTAGACATGATAACGATGCACATTGTGGCGTGATGAAATACAGGTGTGTTTCAATGTTAAGCAACTCATAATTTAGGATCTACTTCAGTAATGTGTAGATTACACTGTCTGGTAAAACTTGAGGTAATCACAGGAGGTCTGCCTCATAGCAAGAAGGTCCCGGGTTCAAATCCCGGGCAGGTCGAGGGCGTTTCTGTGTGAAGTTAACACGATTTCTCTGTGCTTGTGTGGGTTTCCTCCGGGGACTCTGGTTTCCTCCCACAGTCCAAAGACTTGAATGTCAGGCTACTTGGTTGTTCCAAATTGCCCCTAGGTGTGAGTGTGAATGGTTGTGTGTGCGTATTGGCCCTGCGATGGTCTGGGAAGCTGTTCAGGGTGTAGGTGCCTTCGCCCAGAGTTGACTGAGATAGGCTTCAGCCTCTCTGTGACCCTAATAGGAGTGAGAGCAAATGAGTGAGAGTGAGGGATTCCTTCAAGCGGTGAGAGACCATGCCTCTTTTGCTGGGATTGGCAGGTGTAGAAGCCACGCCTCTTCCACTGGGAAGCTGATGTACATTTTGGTTTTTAATATAATATTTTTTCCTTCTTGTGCACTCCAGGATGTGTTTTGCAGTGTGATATTTCGAAATGTTATAAAGCTGGATTTTTTTCTGAGGGTCATTAAGCCAAAGCGACGAGTATGACACAGTCGGAAAACAGGGACGTGCCTGATTACTCACAAGACTTGAGAGACATGCAGTTCGTGGGGGTGGGGGGTGAGATGGTGCTGGGGGTGTCGTAACTCGTCTTTCACCACCGTCTGTTAGCGTGTTACAGGATGAAATGTTCACCCACATCATGGCTCTGTCCCAAATTCTAGAGTTTATACCTACACCATAAGGTTTCTCTAACGTTACCTGGAACATGTAGCTTTAGCAGCACTTAGCTAGTACTCTCCTTGTGCTTTCCGCTAAACACTCTTGCTAACCGCCAGCTTTCCAACGTGTCCAGAAGCTAAATCAATGCTAAAATATTTAATCTTACCCAACACACTGAAAAAAAGGAAGAGAAATGATGAGGTATTAGCAACATTTGCCAGTTTCCTGAGCCTCTGAGCTCACACATAGCTGACATAGAGTGATGATTTAAACGATTGTCTGCGTTCCTTCTTCTCAGATAGTAGCTGTCATACACTGTTGCTGGAACTTGTGAGGACTGAAATTACAAAATATGAAAAAATATATGAGAAAATAGACCCGACGCTACTTATGTACATTCTTCCACAAGATACTACGTACCCGAGTTTTTATATCGACGTCTGAGTTTAAATGCATTTTACATTAATGGTATTACGGGAGCAGACCTTTGACCTTTGATCCAACATCATTACACGGCAAAGTTTGTTGACTCTTCACATACGCCTGTGCTGATATCAGCATTTTCCGGATTGTGATGCTAAAGAAGGAAACGCTGCAGAGAGGAAGCGGTTGGTGTCGTTCAGTATTTAAGGGGAACATACAGTAATGCTAAACTGTTGTATGCACTATTTTGAAGACGAAGTGTATATATGAAGTTTTAGCAAACTAAATTCCGTTTAAATGGCTGTACCGAACATATAAATATATTTATATAGGTTTGATGCTGTTTGTGGGCGCCAATCTACTCATTTCTACATCTCTGAAAATCAAATTACATGTTTCTCTATAAGCCTTTATAACACTTTGTCTGCCTTTAATTTAAAAAGGTCCATGACTACATTAAATTGTCCTCTCCACGTACCAGGTATGTTAAATCAAGATGAAATGCACTGTTCTCTCTTGGAAATAATATGAAATCGACCACGATGTCCTTCTGAAACCATTTGCTTACTCCTACGTGAGTCCTGCACCGGGTGATATTAGTACACATCGCCATCTTGAGGTGAGCGAGAGTGCAGAACACTTGCTCTCAGACTTTTCCACTTTCTATAAATCGGTGTTGCGCTGCCAAGTTTTCACGCATGTGTAAGATTTTACCTCCGGTCAAGCCGCCTAGTTATTGTAAACAGATACAGAACCAAAACAAGACGTACAACAGGTGAATAAGAGATACTAAGCCCGAGAGCTGGGGTGGTTTCACCAGGAAACCTTTATATTCATCCAAAATAAACTGATAATAGAAAATAAAACACTTCAGATATTCACTTAAAAAACTTAAATCGCTAGTGCTTCCACGAGATTGGAGGCACTACAGTGAAAACAGCTGCGGTTAGGATTACACTGTACGACTGTTATCCTGAGACATGCCACAGAAAATTCTCCTTATTCTCCTCAGGCTCACTTTGAAGAAGTTTGGTTAAGTTTGGTTCTAGGGCGTATCGTAACCTGACACGGAGAACCCACATTACAGTTTGTGTTTGTTTCTCTGAGATCAGACTATACAGTATTTTAGTTTTTCATGATGGTTACTTGATGTCTGATTAGGCGGACATGGTGCCATAATTCTTTCCCAGTCTTGGCCGGGAGACTGACAACATCACAAGTTTGAACCTCACCGGTCATCATTTGTTCACGTCATTTTGTGTCGTCGGGGAGGCGGGGCACGAAAATGTCAATCGTGGCTTTGAAAAGAAGATGTAGGAGGTAAGAACATACTTTAAAATACCTACTTAGACTTTTTGTCAGGTGGCCATAGGGTGTCTGAGACAACACGTGACTGTTTTTCCATCATATCACCCTGCAATTATACATACTATACAGGGGGACCCAAAGAAACCTCCCACATTTCAAAGGTAAATCAAAAAAAAAGGTTAAAGAGAATTATTATTTGCACACATGAAACTTAGTTGGAGGGCGGTGCTGAGGTCTGTTGGTAGCCCAACCCCAACTTGAACGCCTTGGGTGGCTGGCTTGTTCCCCTGACCCCGCCCCTTGTGATTTTTTTCTGTGGTGCTACCTTAAATCACGAGTGTATACTCATCCACCCCAAGCTCCTGAAGGCCTTCAGGTTGTTATTCAGTAGAAGATCGCCGATGTTCCACCCGACACGACCCGTGGAACCACGGCAGCCTTCAGAAAACACCTCCAAGAGTGTATAGACGATGATGGCAACCGTTTGGAGGCTCATCATAGGGGCAGTGGTGGCTTACTGGTTAAGGCGATGGCTGAGTGATCCGAAGGTCAGCGGTTCAATCCCCGCTATCACCATTGTTGGGCCCTTAACCCTCAGTTGCATAAAAATGATCATTGTAAGTTGCTCTGGATAAGAGCGTCTGCCAAACGCTGTAAATGTAAATCATCTTTAAAACACGATAAATCAAGACTGTGCTGAATGATGTTTCATGTGTAGAAACGATATTTTAATTATCTTTAATGAGTTTTATTTCATCTATCTTTGAAATGTGGGAGGTTTTATCAGGTCACCCTGTGTGTGTGTATATTCATTCATTCATTTTCTGAACCGCTTATTCCTAATTAGGGTCGCGGGGAGGCTGGCGCCCATCTCAGCCGACTCCGGGCGAGGGCAGAGTACACCCTGGACAGCTCATATAAAACCCTATATTTCTCATTTCTGATGTCCGTGTTCAAGCCTGATTGTGGAATTTGTGTTATAATCATCTGAATGGTCTTTATAGGACCTGACCAAGATCTTACTGAGATCTCATCCAGCGTTTACTGAAGTCCAGAGTATCAGGTTACTTGAATCGCACACTTGAATCGAACACACTCCAGTTCGTTTACCTTGATGGGATCTCGGTGCCATATTTGATCTGTGCGTGAGTTCAGGTGACGCGTTCGCTCCGAACACCTTGCCTGAAGGAAACTGAACTGAGGAAGAAAACACACTCGGATTTGAAAATAACTAAACGATGTGGGTGTCAAAGCGGTGAAGCTCAGGCCGAGTTCATAGGGAAAACAGGGTTACATAACACACACACACACACACACACACACACGTTTCAGAACACACCTCTCTCAACTTCATATCCATAAAACAGTTTCTAATTTCTCTCACACACACATTTCCCTCATACTGTACATCCCTACCATACACACCATACACACCTGTCTCACATCTCTCTCACACACACACACACACACACACACACACACACACACACACACCAGTGTCCTGAAGTAACCCCAACCGTTACCCAACATTTCTCATATAAATTCATTCTCATATATACTTGTATATGCATTCCTATTTATTTATTTGTTTATTATTTTTGTAAATGATGAAACTCTTTTAGAATGAGGAAGGTTTCTTTTAAAACATGCAGAATGTCCCTCTGTTCATTTCCCCACGCTCTGTCTGAGAGCGCCTACGTGATTGGCTGCTGAGCTCGAAGACAACAAAAGACTGCATTCTGATTGGTTGTAGGTTGTGGGCTGATGCCTGCTGCTTATTAATATTCATGAGGGCTTTTGTGCCAGTCTCTGAGGTAAAGCCCGAACAGCCGGGATTTCACCGGGATTGTTACCGAGCTCGCGCTTTTCCGGTAAACACGGTCTCGGTGAGGTTTCGTTCAGAAACTCGAGTCACGGAGCACAAAACCGCATCCAGACACCTGAAGGTTAGTGTTTGTGTTGACTTTGTTGTCCTGTAGGAACAGCTGGCCGGCTTTATGTGACGATGCTAACGCGCTAACGGCAGATTAGTGTGTGTGTGAGGCAGGATCTGCAGTTTAATTCAATATTATTGTTAGATATTTATCGGAGCTGGTCGGTTTCACAGATTCATGCCTTTATTTGTGAACCGTGGGGTTTGTTTGCTTTCCCCTGAGCCGCATCAGTAAACGGACATTACCATTTAATCCTGCTTGTACTCAGAGATGCTAGCTGTCACTTCCCCGCGCCGACTGCGCATGCGCGTGTCACGAGGGGAAGAAAGCCGGTGTTAATTCTCGTTTTGTTATTTCAGGTCAGTGTTGTGCGGCTGCACACCGGACACCCCCCTGCATCACGAGAGTACAACAGCACCACGACCGGAAAACACCGAATGCACGCGCACCTCAACGAGACTCCGGAAGTAGATTTATCGGGTGATTATTCAGCGAGTTCGGGTCAGTTCATTACTGGACCCGCGTTAAACCTCAGGTTTACGGTGTAGTGCTCTGTACGGCAGACACGCCGACCGTCTCGCGTGCAGGATGATGCAGATCTGCGACTCGTGCAACCAGAAGAACTCGCTGTTCAGCGCCATGACGCGCTTCATCGGCGCCGTCAACAACATGGACCAGACGGTGATGGTGCCCAGCCTGCTCCGCGATGTGCCCCTGGACAGCGATGACCTGACGGGAGGCGGAGGGGAGCTGAAGAGTCCGGCGCGCGCCGCCGGGAACACCGTGCACCCCGCGTACTTCCGCGCCGGAGACATGTACGGCTACTACGCGCTGCTCAAGTCCATCCGTAACGACATCGAGTGGGGCGTGCTGCAGGGCGAAGAGCGGCGCAAAGACCCCGCGCGCCTCGAGCCGGACGGCGAGGACCTGGAGCAGCTCTTCCGCTTCCACCTGAACGGCCTGCACGCCGTGCTCGGGCAGCTCACGCGCAAAGCCAACACGCTCACCAACCGCTACAAGCAGGAGATCGGAATCGGCGGCTGCGGACTTTAAACCCGCCATAACAATTAGCAGTACTATTACTATTTCTAGCTCAAAGTGATAAGTAACCCTTTATAACGCATACCCACTGCACCTTTTATTATCAGTGATCTTATTTTTGACCGGTTACTTCCTGTACATCCTGTAGCTCGGGACGACGCACGTGCTTAATATGTGCAGTGTAATTAATATGCAAATGAGGAAGTGTAGGACTGAGGACGCGGCGGGGACTATCAGAGTGCAGAGTGCTAATAATCACCTTCTCAACCAAGCAAGCCTTAAATCAGTGAAGCGGAGTCCAATGATCTCCTGTTTAATAGGGAGCTGAGTGATTCCTGGAGATGAACTGCAGCACAGACGGGGGGGGGGGGGGGGGGGGGGGGGGGGGGGGGGGAAAGAGGGGGGGGGGGGGGGGGGAAAAAGGGGGGGGGGAGGGGGGGGGGGAAAAGGGGGGGGGGGAAGTCGGAAAAGCCCCCCTTTTCACC
>JBCNYH010000014.1:1441547-1453752 GCA_039654325.1 Tandanus tandanus
GAAAGAGACAGGGAGAGAGGGAGGGGGAGAGAGGGAGAGACAGAGAGAGGGGAGAGAGAGAAAGAGACAGGGAGAGAGGGAGGGTGAGAGAGAGGGAGAGAGAGGGAGGGGGAGAGAGAGAAGGAGGGGGAGAGAGAGGGAGAGAGACGTGGCGCTGCTGAAGAATAATTTATGCGCTGCTTCAATTGCACACAGATGTTCCAGGAGAGAGAGAAGGAAGGAATGGTTGTGAAAGGAAAAACTGCCACGCTCAGTCACATGAGGTGTGTGTGTAATAAATTTCCATAGAGTTTGTGTGTGTGTATGTGTGTGTGTGTGTTTGCCCTGGCAATGACCCTCCACTGACCTCTTCTCCTGACATCAAAGAGGATTATGGGATAGTACAGCGAGTGCCAAGACTCTAATTGAGGACTGTGCTGAGGGCGTGTGTATGCATGCCTCTGTGTGTGTGTGTGTGTGTGTGTGTAGGCTCAGTTTGCGGAGGCTGCTCTCTCTATGACCCACCTTATATTTATATTTACACTAAGACTCCGTGGAAAAAAGCCTTGCCGCTTGAATTCCAGTCCAACTAATTTTAGAAATCCGACTCGCCTCGATGCAGAGAGAAAAAAAACAACAAATCACAGATTTAACGTCAATCAGTTAGTTCTCTCTGTGAACTCTGACCCTTAGTGATTAGTAATTAAGCTCAGAGGTAAGGGTGTGTGTGGTGTGTGTGAGCTGTGTTAAAAAAATGACTGTGACAAAGTACCGACACTAGAGACTCCTTACGGCCAAGGCGAATATGCATGGGTCTAACGGAACTCACTCATTCACTCACTCATTCATTCACTCACTCATTCATTCACTCACTCACACACTTACTCATTTACTCACTCAATCACTCACTCATTCATACATTCACTCATTCATTCATTCCCTCCCTCACTCAATCACTCACTCATTCATACACTCACTCATTCACTCAATCACTCACTCATTCATACACTCACTCATTCACTCACTCATTCATACACTCACTCATTCACTCACTCATTCACTCACACACTCACTCATTCCCTCACTCACTCACTCATTCATACATTCACTCATTCATTCACTCACTCATTCATTCACTCACTCATTCACTCACTCAGTCATTCCCTCCCTCACTCAATCACTCACTCATTCATACACTAACTCACTCATTCACTCAATCACTCACTAATTCATACACTCTCTCACTCATTCACTCACTCATACCCTCAATCACTTAATCACTCACTCGTTCACTCACTCACTCATTCCCCCCTCCCTCCCTCACTCACTCTTTCATACACTCACTCACTCATTCACTCACTCATTACCTCCCTCACTCACTCAATAACTCACTCATACACTCACTCACTCATTCCCTCTCTCAATCACTCACTCATTCATACACTCCCTCACTCATTCCCTCCCTCTCTCCCTCCCTCCCTCACTCATTCATACACTCACTCACTCAGTCACTCAATCACTCACTCACTCACTCATTCCCTCACTCACTCATTCATACACTCATTCACTGACTCAATCACCCACTCACTCATTCAGACACTCACTCATTCACTCATTCATTCACTCACTCATTCCCTCACTCAATCAATCACTCATTCATTCACTCATTCACTCACTCATTACCTCCCTCACTCACTCAATAACTCACTCATACACTCACTCACTCATTCCCTCTCTCAATCACTCACTCATTCATACACTCCCTCACTCATTCCCTCCCTCTCTCCCTCCCTCCCTCACTCATTCATACACTCACTCACTCAGTCACTCAATCACTCACTCACTCACTCATTCCCTCACTCACTCATTCATACACTCATTCACTGACTCAATCACCCACTCACTCATTCATTCACTCACTCATTCCCTCACTCAATCAATCACTCATTCATTCAATCATTCACTCACTCATTCCCTCTATCACTCACTCAGTCACTCACTAATTCATACACTCACTCACTCATTCACAAACTCACTCATTCCCTCCCTCCTTCACTCACTCACTCAATCACTCACTCATACACTCACTCATTCCCTCCCTCACTCACTCAATCACTCATTCCCTTTCTCACTCACTCCCTCACTAACTCACTATTTCATACACTCACTCATTCATTCATGCACTCACTTACTCAGTCACTCACTCAATCACTCATTCATACACTCACTCACTCATTCATTGATTCACTCAATCATTCACTCCTTCATTCATACACTCACTCACTCAATGACTTACTCATTCATACACTCAATCATTCACTCACTCATTCATACACTCACTCAATCATTCATACACTCACTCACTTACTCATTCACTCATTCATACACTCACCCACTCAATCATTCACTCACGCACTCATTCATACACTCACTCATTCACATACTCACTCACTCATTCATACACTCACTCACTCACTCATTCATACACTCACTCACTCATTCATATACTCACACAATCAGTTACTCATTCATACACTCACTCACTCAATCAGTTACTCATTCATACACTCACTCAATCATTCATACCCTCACTCACTCACTGACTCATTCATACATTCACTCACTCACTCATTCATACACTCACTCACTCATTCATACACTCACTCACTTACTCACTCATTCACTCACTCATTCCTTCACTCAGTCACTCATTCATACACTCACTCATTCACTCACTCAATCATTCATAAACTCACTCACTCAATCACTTACTCATTCATACACTCACTCATTCACTCACTCATTCATACACTCACCCACTCAATCACTCACTCATTCATTCATACAGTCACTCACTCATTCACTCACTTAATCACTCACACATGCACTCACTCACTCATTCACTCACTCACATTCCCTCACTCACTCACTCATTCTCTCCCTCACTCACTCAATCATTCATACACTCACTCACTCATTATTTCACTCACTCAATCACTCACTCATTCATACACTCACTCATTCATTCATTCAATCATTCACTCACTCATTCATACACTCACTCAATCAGTTACTCATTCATACACTCACTCATTCATACACTCACTCAATCATTCACTCACTTAATCACTCACACATGCACTCACTCACTCATTCACTCACTCACTCATTCCCTCACTCACTCACTCATTCACTTACTCACTCATTCTTTCCCTCACTCACTCAATCATTCATACACTCACTCATTCATACACTCACTCACTCATTATTACACTCACTTAATCACTCACTCATTCATACACTCACTCACTCATTCATTCACTCAATCATTCACTCACTGACTCACTCATTCATACATTCACTCAATCAGTTTCTCATTCATACACTCACTCATTCACTCATTCATACACTCACTCAATCATTCATACACTCACTCACTTACTCACTCATTCATACACTCGCCCACTCAATCACTCACTCACTCACTCATTCATACACTCACTCACTCATTCATACACTCACTCACTCATTATTACACTCACTCAATCACTCATTCATTCATACACTCACTCATTCATTCATGCACTCACTTACTCACTCAGTCACTCACTCAATCACTCACTCATTCATACACTCACTCACTCATTCATTGATTCACTCAATCATTCACTCCTTCATTCATACACTCACTCACTCAATGACTTACTCATTCATACACTCACTCATTCACTCACTCATTCATACACTTACTCAATCATTTATACACTCACTCACTTACTCATTCACTCATTCATACACTCACCCACTCAATCACTCACTCACGCACGCATTCATACACTCACTCACTCATTCACATACTCAATCACTCATTCATACACTCACTCACTCACTCATTCATACACTCACTCACTCATTCATATACTCACTCAATCACTTACTCATTCATGCACTAACTCACTCAATCAGTTACTCATTCATACACTCACTCAATCATTCATACACTCACTCACTCACTGACTCATTCATACATTCACTCACTCACTCATTCATACACTCACTCATTCATACACTCACTCACTTACTCACTCATTCATTCACTCACTCATTCCCTCACTCACTCACTCATTCATACACTCACTCACTCATTCACTCACTCAATCATTCATAAACTCACTCACTCACTCAATCACTTATTCATTCATACACTCACTCATTCACTCACTCATTCCCTCACTCACTCACTCATTCACTTGCTCACTCATTCTCTCACTCACTCATTCATACACTCACTCACTCATTATTACACTCACTCAATCACTCACTCATTCATACACTCACTCATTCATTCATACACTCACTCATTCATTCATTCAATCATTCACGCACTCATTCATACACTCACTCACTCATTCATACACTCACTCAATCAGTTACTCATTCATACACTCACTCATTCACTCATTCATACACTCACTCAATCATTCATACTCACTCACTAACTTACTCACTCACTCATTCATACACTCACTCACTCATTCATACACTCACTCACTCATTATTACACTCACTCAATCACTCACTCATTCATACACTCACTCATTCATTCATTCACTTAATCATTCACTCACTCATTCATACACTCACTTACTCATTCATACACTCACTCAATCAGTCACTTATTCATACACTCACTCACTCATTCACTCACTCACTCAATCATTCATACACTCACTCACTCACTCACTCAATCACTCATGCACTCATTCATACACTCACTCACTTATTCACTCACTCTCTCATTCATACACTCACTCATTCCATACACTCACTCACTCATGCATACACTCACTTACTCACTCATTCATTCACTCACTCATTCCCTCACTCACTCACTCATTCATACACTCACTTACTCATTCACTCACTCATTCATATACTCACTCACTCATTCCCTCACTCACTCATTCATGCAGTCACTTACTCAATTACTCACTCATTCATTCATACAGTCACTCACTCATTCACTCACTCACTCAATCACTCACTCATGCACTCACTCACTCATTCACTCACTCATTCCCTCACTCACTCACTCACTCATTCACTCGCTCAATCATTCTCTCCCTCACTCACTCACTCATTCATACACTCACTCATTCATACACTCACTCACTCACTCATTATTACACTCACTAAATCACTCACTCATTCATTCAATCATTCTCTCACTCATTCATACACTCACTCATTCATACAATCACTCAATCAGTTACTCATTCATACACTCACTCATTCACTCATTCATATACTCACTCACTTACTCACTCACTCATTCATACACTCACCCACTCACTCACTCACTCATTCATACACTCACCCACTCAATCACTCATTCACTCATTTATACACTCACTCACTCATTCATTATTACACTCACTCAATCACTCACTCATTCATACACTCACTCACTCATTCATTCATTCACTCAATCATTCACTCACTCATTGATACACTCACTCACTCATTCATACACTCACTCAATCATTCATACACTCACTCAATCACTTACTAACTCACTCATTCATGCACTCACCCACTCATTCACTCACTTACTCATTCATACACTCACTCACTCACACTCTCATTCACGTACTCACTCACTCATTCATACACTTACTCACTCATTCATTCCCTCACTCATTCCCTCAATCACTCACTCACTCACTCACTCATTCGTACACTCACTTACTCATTCACTCACTCATTCATACACTCACTCACTCATTCCCTCACTCACTCATTCATGCACTCACTTACTCATTCCCTTACTCATTCACTTACTCATTCTTACACTCACTCATTCACTCACTCATTCATACACTCACCAACTCAATCACTCACTCGTTCATTCATACACTCACTCACTTATTCACTCACTCTCTCATTCCTACACTCATTCACACAGTCACTTACTCACTCAATCACTCACTTATTCATTTACTCACTCACTCATTTACTCACTCATTCTCTCCCTCACTCACTCACTCACCCATTCATACACTCACTCACTCACTCATTCATTCACTCACTCATTCCCTACCTCACTCACTCATTCATACACTCACATACTCACTCAATCACTCACTCATTCATACACTCATTTACTCACTCACTCACCCATTCATACACTCACTCACACATACACTCACTCATTCACTCACCCATTCATACACTCACTCACTAACTCACTCATTCACTCACTCACTCAGTCACTCACTCACTCATTCATACACTCACTTACTCATTCACTTACTCATTCATACACTCATTCACTCACTCGTTCATGCACTCACCCACTCAATCACTCACTCATTCATTCATACACTCACTCACTCATTCACTCACTCATTCATACACTCACTCACTCATTCCCTCACTCACTCACTCATTCATACACTCACTTACACATTCACTTACTCATTCAGACACTCACTCATTCACTCACTCACCCACTCAATCACTCACTTATTCATTCATACACTCACTCACTCAGTCACTCGTTCACTCATTCACTCACTCATTCATTTACTTACTCACTCATTCGTTCACTCACTCATTCCCTACCTCACTCACTCATTCATACACTCACATACTCACTCATGTACTCACTCACTCAATCACTCTCATTCCTACACTCATTTACTCACTCACTCATTCATCCACTCACTCACTCATACACTCACTCATTCACTCACTCATTCATACACTCATTTACTCACTCACTCATTCATCCACTCACTCATACACTCACTCAATCACTCACTCATGCATACACTCACTCATTCATACACTCACTCACTCATTCATACACTCACTCAATCACTTACTCATTCATACACTCACTCACTCACTCATTCATACACTCACTCAATCATTCATACATTCACTCTCATTTACTCACTCACTCATTCTTACACTGATTCACTCATTCATACAGTCACTTACTCACTCGCTCACTCATTCATACACTCACTCACTTATTCATACACTCACTTAGACACTCATTCACTCACTCACTCACTCATTCATACACTCACTCACTCATTCATACACTAATTTTCTCACTCATTCACTCACTTACTCACTCACTCACTCACTCATTCTCTCACTAATTCACTCACTCATTTACTCACTCACTCATTCCCTCACTCACTCACTCAATCACTCACTCATTCATACACTCACTTACTCACTCATTCACTCACTCATTCATACACTCACTCACTTACTCATTCACTCACTCACTCAGTCATACACTCACTTACTCACTCATTTACTCACTCATTCAATCACTCAGTCATACACTCACTTACTCACTCATTTACTCACTCATTCATACACTCACTTACTCACTTACTCATTCACTCTCTCACTCAATCATTCACTCATTCATACACTCACTCACTTACTCACTCATTTACTCACTCATTCAATCACTCAGTCATACACTCACTTACTCACTCATTTACTCACTCATTCATACCCTCACTTACTCACTTACTCATTCACTCTCTCACTCAATCATTCATACACTCATTTAGTCATTCACTCCCTAAGTCACTCATTCATACACTCACTTACTCACTCATTCACTCACTCACTTAGTCATACACTCACTTACTCACTCATTCACTCACTCACTCAATCACTCAGTCATACACTCACTTACTCACTCATTTACTCACTCATTCATACACTCACTTACTCACTTACTCATTCACTCTCTCACTCAATCATTCACTCATTCATACACTTACTCTCTCACTCATTTATTCACTCTTCACTCCCTCACTGACTTATTTATTCACTCACTCGCACACTCAATCACTCACCCATTCATACACTAATTTACTCACTCACTCATTAACTCATTCATTCACTCTTCACTCACTCACTCCCTCACTGACTCATTTATTCACTCACTCACTCATTTACTCCCTCATTCACTCACTCACACACTGAAACACTCACTCATTCATATACTCACTTACTCACACATTCCCTCACTCATTCACTCACTGACCCATTCATACATTCACTTACTTACTCACTCATTCACTCACTCATTCATTCACTTAACTTACTCATTTATTCACTCACTCACTCATTCACTCACCCACACACTCAATCACTCACTCATTCATACACTCACTTACTCATTCACTCACTTACTGAATCACTCATTCATACACTCGCTTACTCATCCACTCACTCACTCATTCAAACACTCAATTAATCACTTTCTCACTCATTCACTTTCTCACTCACTCACTCATTCATTCAATCACTCATCACACACTTACTCAATCACTGACTCAGTCATTCACTCACTCATTCATTCACTCACTCATTCATACACTCACTTAATCACTCATTCACTCACACTCACTCACTTATTCACTTATTCACTCACTCATTAACTCACTCATTCATTCAATCATTCTCTCACTCATTCTCACTCTCACTCATCCTAAGTCATTCATTCATACACTCACTTACTCACTCATTCACTCACTCACTTAGTCATACACTCACTTACTCACTCATTCACTCACTCACTCAATCACTCAGTCATACACTCACTTACTCACTCATTCACTCACTCATTCATACACTCACTCACTCACTTACTCATTCACTCTCTCACTCACTCATTCATTCAGTCATTCACTTACTCAATAACTCACTCACTTACTCACTCAATCACTCACTCATTCACTCACTTACTTATTCACTCACTCATTCACTTACACACTCACTCACTCAATCACTCACTCACTCAATCGATCACTCACTCATTCACTAACTTACTCATTTAGTCACTCATTCACTCACTCATTTGTTTTCCAAAAAGCTTAATCCTACTAGGATCGCAGCTCCACCCTCAACAGCTCACCAGACCACCGCTGGGCAACACAACCATTCACATTCACACCGGGGGCAATTTGGAATAGCCAATGAGCCTAATGTGCATGTCTTTAGATGGTGGTGGTGGTGGTGGTGGTGGTGGGGGGGGGGGGTCTTAATCATCTTCCTGAGCGTTCTGGAATCTTTTAGTAAAGTCTAGTGTTACTATTTTCTGTAGGCGGCACTGAACTGAAAAACATCACTGATTTTCTTCATACTCAGTAAAATCAAGGAGATCTAATCATCTGTGGGCGGTACGGTGGTGTAGTGGTGAGCACGTCCACCTCACAGCAAGAAGGTCCTGGGTTCGAGTCCCAGGCTCGGCGAGGGTGTTTCTTTGTGGAGTTTGCATGTTCTCCCCATGCTTGCATGGGTTTTCTTTGAGTACTCTGGTTTCCTCCCACAGTCCATAGCCATGCACATTAGGCTAATTGGCTGTTCCAAATTGCTTCTAGGTGTGAATGTGAGTGTGGATGGTTGTATGCATATTGGTCCTGTGAAGGACTAACAAGTTGTGCAGGGTGTACCCCTCTTTCACCCAGAGTCGTCTGATCAAGGCTCCAGCCTCCCTGTGGCACTAATAGGAGTAAGCGGTTCTGAAAATGAATGATGAATAAATAATTGCAATTTTCAAGTGTATTCAACATAGCATGTGTACATTTTAGCCACGCCCACAAAAATTAAGAGCTGAGAATGTCAAAATGCTGACTAAACAGTCTACTGTAGCACTTCAGCTACCATAAACACACACTAACCCTGCTTCGTTTTATAGGGTGTCAGTAATTTGACCATAGTAGAACAGTGAATTGAACAATGTTATAATGAGTGAAAATGAACAGTTATAGAAATTCTGCATCTATTTAGCGTTGAAGCTGTTAATATAAAAAATAACGTAACCCGTAAAACTTACATTGAGGCTACAGTGCATTTTTTCTTCCCTAACAAAACATTCATCAGCATCAACATGATTTACCAATAAATACTGTATCTTTGAGCTGCGACATGTACACAACAAAAAATAATAATGTAGAACTATTTCTATAAATAAACCGGCGATGCGTTGGTGATTCGAATCGATTGATATGACTCACTAAACACCAGTCTTCAATAAATCATCATCAATATGAATAATTTTAATTTTAAATAAGCAAACAAATCTAAAGGTAGATAACGATCAGCCTGCGTAAGTTGCGTGGCTTGTATGAATGTATGCTAACGCTAATGTATGCATTTTTACAGATACTATAACTACAGAATGTACAAACTATCTTAATTTCAGTTTCTCTGGAGTCAGAATTAGTCGTGTACATTTCCTCATCAGTGTGGAGTGGAAGATTAGGCCATGCTGTGCTAGGTGAGTGTGAGTGCTACGCCGCTCTCTGTTCCGCATGCATGTGTGTGTGTGTGTGTGTGTGTGTGTGTGTGTGTGTGTGGGGAGCGGAGCTCAGTCAAGTGTGGAGATAAGAAGCAGCGTGGCACGTCTCGGGAGCGCTCTGTGTGTGTGTGTGTGTGTGTGTCTTGAGAGGATTAGCAAAAGCCGGAGGCCGCGTCAGGGAGGGGGAACAAAACGCCTTCGGGCTGAGAAGCCCACAGGAGTATACACACACACACACACACACACACACACACACACACACACACCCAGAACAGCGGAGCAGCTTTATTTTCTTCTTCCTATATTGTACTCTTGCGCCCCTTTTGTGGATTTTTGGTCTTTTCTTTTTGGTGTAAAATTTCTAAAGAAATCAGTGCTGATTATTTTTATTTATTTATTTTAATTATTATGAATTCTTTCATTTATTCATTTTGTTGAACTGCTTAATCCTACTAGCGTCGCAGGGAGACTGGAGCCTATCTCAACCAAATCACCATTATAGGGCCAACATGCACACAACCATTCACACTCACAGGCACAGATAGGGGCAATTTGGAACGGCCAGTTAGCTTAATGTGCATGCTTTTGGCAAGCACGGACAGAACGTACAGACTACACATAGAAACACCCGAGCCCGGGACTCGAACCCATTCTCAGTAGCTGCTCTATCCTGGTCAGGGTGTCAACGGAGCTGCAGTCTTGATCCTGTAGTGGGAATATTCTATTACTGGGCAGGAAGCACGACTCATCCACACTCACCACAAATCCACCTGCCGTCATGTTTCTGAGAGGTGAGCGGAAACCTGAGAACCCTGGAAGACATATGGAAAACGGAGGAAAGTATGAAACTGCACGCGGACAGGAACCTGAGCTCAGATACTCTGGGAGTATGATGAAGACAACGCTAGGCACTGCTCTAACGCATACCATAAAATAACATTTGTTGTTTTATAAAGGGGATGTGGTTGTAGCAAGGGTGGCTAGGCTAACAAAAACAGTGTGCATTATTAGCATTTTATAACATTTATTACAAAATATGAAGCGCAAAATTCTGTCACATGATTTCATATACCATATACCATATATTACTGTCAGTATTTAAAATGTTGTTGTTGGTAAAAGCTAAAAGAGAGCATGGATGTATACGAAAAATATAACTATCACCGGAGGGTGTATCACCACATAGCTAAAGCTAGCATTTTGCTTTGTTTCACAGCAGAGCAAGGTTACGATGTCCTGGAGATAGAGCACTCATAACTGAGTGAGTATAGACATGCTGTTACGATGGAACACTAATAGGAAACCATATATGGACTTCCAAATGAGACAGTTACCTTTGACCTTGAGTGACCTTAAACGGTCAAAACCCAGCCATCTTGTAAATACTCACTATGAGCGACTGTTTAGCTAATTTGTTCACGCCCACGTACTATAGAACATATGGTGAAACGATCACATGGGTAATTAAAACCACTACACATATACTGCCTCTTTAGTACATCACCCATGCCGCGGGTGGAGGAACCTCACACTCACACAGTGATTCTCCAGTTTTTTCTGTAAATAATGTAAATTTCAGTTAGGTCACAAACTCGATCCATTCGGTGATCTCACCAGCACCGTTTACCTCGGGGCAAGATAACGCGTGTAAACCCAGGTGTGTGTAGTGTTTGCTCAGTGTGCTGTGTGTCAACATCGTCTGACGCATAAGCACCAGCGACTCACCCGAGGCACGTACACTAGATTTTATCATTCCGGTTTCCTCCAGAGGCAAAACAACCACAATTCTTTTTTTATGACGACATCGATATTGAGAAATACTTCGGCTGAGACTCATCGAGCGAAATCTGTGCAGGGATATCCATTCTTTGTTTCATTCATTCA
>JBCNYH010000014.1:1465351-1475002 GCA_039654325.1 Tandanus tandanus
AGACCCTGATCCAGAGCGACTTACATTCGTCATTGTTATACTGAGCAAGGGCCCAACACCGACACCCTGGTGGTACTGGTCCTTGAACCCCCAACCTTCGGATCAATAAGACAGAGCCTTAACCACTGAGCCACCACGGCCCTGGTGAGGTTTTTTATGGGTAAAAAGATCATTTTGGGGGTCAAGAGACCAGCACACATGATGCTAATTGTAGCTTAAAGAAAACGTGTACAGTAAATACTGTCTATAATATTTACTTATATCAGATCTTAAAGATTTTTACAATGGGTGCCAATAATTCCGGAGTTCATATTTTTTGCACATTCTGGAGTTTACAAATTTATATATATATGTATATGTTTAATTTAATAAATATTACATCTGGTTAACTCATTTTATATTTTTTCGAGCAGCTGTTAGCAGTATTAGTTTTAAAAAATGAAGTGGAATCTTGCACCATTTTACTCAGTTCACTGACTTATTAGCTACTAGCTAGCTAACATTCGCAGTAAGAAAACAGAGAAAGAAGATGAGATGCTCCGTTAGAGAAGCGGCATTAAATCTTTAGTGCGGAAGCAATCCTGCTAACCAACTGTATCCTAAATTACTACAACACCAGCATTTTAAAGCAAAACCTAAGCAGCTAGTATTAAGGAAACTAAGAAATATTATTGAGACCTTCTTATCAAAGCTGATATCCATAGTGACACTAATATTAGTGAAAACGTGTTCGCTGGAATTAGAGAATATTTAAAAATTATAGGAACAGAATTCAGTCATAGCAGGAAAAAAATAACTCGCAAATGCTAAAAATAATCATGTAACAAGCGAGCTAGCTCTGATTAGGCTAGGGAGGAGGGGATATCTGAGAGAGCTTTGTTTATTTATTTATTTATTTTTTATTTATCGTAAACGGGGCCGAAGCCCGGTGCTTCCCAAAGACATCGACATCAAACTAGATCATATCAAGTAACACCAGAGCCTGCTGTCACTGCAAGTCTACACCACACACACACACACACACACACACACACACACACACACAGACACACACACCAACGCACGCCTGTTTACTGCAGCTTAACCCTGATGACCCAGTCAGCCAAAAGGCAAGAACTTCACCCAGCTGCTACTGGTCTCTTTGACACACACACACACACACACGCACACACACACACACACACACACACACACACTGCGTATTTCTTTAACTCACTCCTCCAGGAAACCGTCTCGTGTCACTTGTGGGCGTGGCCTGTCTATTCGTTCCGATGAGAAACGGTCGTAGCTATACACAGTATGACTTCTTACCAAACTATACAACCCTCTAATCTGTGACAACGCAGAAAGTTTTATTCACATTAATGTGCTATGCTTCTAACTTCATTCACAGATCAGCAATCCAAGCTAACTGTACGAGCTGCACACCTCCACTCGCCAGAAGCACCAACGATCTCTGCTGCGTCCTCTAGTTAGCAAGCGTTACCTTTCTGTGAGTGAGGAACTGAAGAAATGTCATGCTCTACCGTTGATCCGAGGAATCATATGAGTCTGGCTTCGTTGCTTTACTCAGTCGAACCTCGTTTGTGCAGATTTATTTTTTAATTCCTTTTCGAATTTCATTTATTGCAAATTCGCTGAAATTGGGACTTTGTGACGCGCACCTGTGTAAAAAATAAACATCGCCATGAAACAACATTTTGATTGTGTAATAAAGACACTGGGTTCAGTGGTGTAGTGGTTAGCATGTCCATGTCACAGCAAGAAGGTCCTGGGTTCGAGTCCCGGGCTTGATGACACAAGAATAAGAACAACATCCGAACCGCCCCAAGCCCGGGAATCGAACCCAGGACCTTCTTGCTGTGATGCAGACGTGCTAAACACTGCGCCTCCGTACCACCGCCACATTGGTTTATTTTAAGATAAAGACGCATGTAGGTACCATGTGAAGGATCAGGTGTTCCCTCTGGTAGGCTGCACATCCCCAAAGTGGTGCCACCTACCCACGAAATGAAAACATGTACACTTTTACACCGTGTTAACAGTTTCGAAACCACGCCGAAAAACTGCATCCTGTGTGACCTGAAAGTAATAAAAATACCAGCATGTCCTGGTTTGACCTGGTTGACTCAGACTTGCATTAAATTGAACTCGTCGTGACTCATCTCACACCAAACAGTGGAAACAGATCGTGTTCGCTGCTTAATGTGAGACTGGAGAGAAAGACACACATTCACATGGTGCGGCGACGGAGGGACTGAGGACGTGCTTGGGCCCCGACGATTGCTGCTTGCCGCAATATTTCATTTTTATCAGCTCACAGGAAGCACACACACTATCTCTGTCTCCCCCTCCCTCTCTCTCCGTCTGCCGCTCGTTTCCGTGCGCTCGCGCAGTCACACACCGTTCCCTCTCGCAAGCACACACACACACACACGCTCCCTCTCGATCATTTTCCCCGCTGTCTGCTCTCTACCGTCTCGCTCGCTCGCGCACACACATACGCACGCGCCTCCTTTCGTGCTCGTTGACACTCGCGCCGCTCGGTGCCGTGCCGAGGGGGAAGCTCTTTCTTCTCCTCTAATTGAAGCTGTTCCGTTGCCATGGCGCCGCCCAGAGAGTGAGTGAGTGGGTGTGTGAGAGAGAGAGAGAAAGGGAGAGAGTGAGTGAGTGTGTGTGTGTGAGAGAGAGAGAGAGAGAGAAAGGGAGAGAGTGAGTGAGTGTGTGAGAGAGAGGGAGGGAGAGAGAGAGTGAGTGAGTGTGTGTGAGAGAGAGAGAGGGAGAGAGTGTGTGAGAGAGAGAGGGAGAGAGAGAGAGGGGCGCGCGGAGCTCTGCTGATTGTTCCGCATCAGGAGCTCAGATTTTACGCACACACATAACGCGCACGGGGTTGGGCGCTTTTCTCTCTCTCTCTCTCTGCTTTCTCTCCGCGCGCCGTGATTGCTTGTGCGTGTATGTGTGTGTGTGTGTGTGTTATGTGTGTGCGTAGTACTCATGTCGCGAGAGGAAAGAAACAGCGCTGAGAAAGAAGCACGAGCCCGGTACCGGTTGTTTCCCACTGCTCGAACCGGGATTTTAATGCTTAGAAGCTGAAAATAGAAAATCTCGCATAACTTAACACTGAATACAGACAGATAGAAAGAAATAAACTCATAAAACAAAGGGAAATGTCCAGGCGTTGATTTGGGGCTTGAAGTTTTCAGTTGTCCAGGAGCATTTTCTTTTTCAACTTTTGCCAGCAAAGAAAGTGCTGATGCCTGTTTTCCGGTTGTTTAACATCACCAGGACTCGGATTTGGGGATTTGAAGGTGAAGCACATGCACTTTGCATGCCATATTTTTCCAGAGGCCCCAGGGTCCCTGACACTTCAGGAAAGCAATAAAACCTTTAGAGCCTCCTTAGAACAAGGGTTCTCCCAGGGTTCTCCCCTCCAAAGCACCAAGGAACATCTTTACCTTTAAAAGAAATTCCACGTGATCATGATAATCCGAATATACGAGGTGTGATCCAGAAGTTCAGACACTGTTCCTGAATCGAATTAACAGAGCGCGGCATGGTCGTGCACGTACAGCAAGAGCAGACCTTAACTGTGTTCATGCCTGCAGTGGAATTTAGCCTTAGCTTCATCTCTGTCTAAAGAGATTGATGCAGCGGCACTTTCTTTCCTTTAGGCTCTGACACGTCTTCACCTTCAAACTGAAAACAGATCAGATTTCAAAAATTCAAAACACAGTCGACACCGTTCACTCTCATCATCCTCTCGATCACTAACTAGTTGAACTGGTGTTCTGTTTATTTGTGTTACCTATCAACATATGCTGCTTAGGTTCGGTTTAAGACTTTAGGCTTAACTTTAAGCTTTGATCCTTAAGGTTAGGTTCAGGACTAAGATTGTGTTTTTTCTCTCTTATCAGGTCCCTTATTCTCTCTTGTCTGCTGCAACTCAGCCTCACATACCTAGCTACAATGCATTCTGGGACTTTGACTCCAGCATTTGCACCAACATCTCCATGATACTTAATGTGAACTGTTAAGCAGCACTGTGGCGTAGTGGTTAGCATGTCTGTCTCATAGCAAGAAGGTCCTGGGTTCGATTCCCAGGCTCGTTTGCGTGCTCTCCCCGTGCCTGCGTGGGTTTCCTCCGGCTACTCCGGTTTCCTCCCACAGTCCAAAAACATGCACAGTAGGCTGTTCCAAATCACCGCTAGGTGTGAGTGTAAGTGTGAATGGTTGTATGTGTGTTTGGCCCTGCGATGGCTTGGCGAGCTGTTCAGGATGTACCCCGCCCTCGCCCAGAGTCGGCTGAGATGGGCGCCAGCCTCCCCGCGACCCTAATTAGGATTAATGAATGAATGAATGCTACTGTTAAATGGTGCGCGAGAGACGAAATTCGTCCCCTGACCATCATGCCTAATGTTTGAGACATCAACACGGCACACAACTACTAACACTCAAACAGGAACAATGAAAACACAACACCAACCTGCAAATTAGTGCTTCAGGAAGGAGGTTCCTTTAATTCTAACCCAAGAGGTGGCTGGTGTATATCTAGACAGCAGGGCTAATAAGCAACGATAGCGCCAGTGTGTGGGACATACAGGGGCGGGGGAGAGACTTCTGTGATTGACGTCTCACTTTTAATAATGACAGCTTTTTTCCCCTTTCATTTGATTGACTGGCTGATTGTGTTAATTGCTAGTGTTATTACAATAATGGTGATAATTGTTAACAGCTACGAATATCAGGATTTTTAATTCTGACACAATCAAGGACATTGAGCCACGGTTCAGCAAGTTTTTCCTGGTTCAAGTCTCCACTTTTAGTAGAGGTGGTCCAGGTTTTGGTGTTAGCCTGAAAGGATTGCTGTAGACAGATTTGGAGCCTGGTGATTTTCAGCCTTTGTCATTTAGCTTGTCGGATTTATGCATGCTGACCGTCTTTCAGGATCTCGCTCTCGCTCTAAGCTCTAATCTGTTCTTTTTGGCAGCAGCTGAGAGCTTGGCTTTCTTACTGCTTACTCTACTGGTCAGGGTTTGGTCTCACACACGCACACACACACACACACACACACAGCCCTCCCCATTTATAATGAGCGCTGTTTGCAGAGGGTAAATTTGTCTCTCCCTCCTCAGCAATCAGTCTTTACTTCAGCTCTCTCTCTGGGGAGGCTGCAATCAGGACACTGTGTGTGTGTGTGTGTGTGTGTGTGTGTACATTTGTCAGTAAGAAGACCTAGAACAGGTAGGCTAACAACTGATGAAAATGTTGCCTTGCCTTGTTTTTAACCCTGCCGCTTAGAGAACGGGGGAAATGGGAATACGGCTCGGTGTGCAGGCGTACCACATTAGCAGGACTTCGTGAAAGCAAAGTGGAAACTCAGGGACCATATACAAGCAGTAATTACGCAGATAACAAGCCACAGGTGAATTGCATGATGGGAAGGCAGAGCATGGTGGACTGTAAAGCACATCCCCTCATATAAAACACCAACAGATTGGTGGGCTTTACGAATGCATTCTGTTAAAAGGCAAGGATGTAAGGATGGGGGTGGCCTCATCCACTAGCCAAGATGGTGCACTAAATACAGACAGATAACGAAGTGTAACAAAAGATCATTTCTTTTATTCATTCATTCCTCTTCCGAACCGCTCAATCCTACTAGGGTCTAGGCAGGCTGGACCCTATCTCAGAAATCTCTGGGTGAAGGGGACTACACCCTGAATAGCTCTGCAGTCCATCACAGGACTGCTGCTCAACGCTGGTGTGAAGCAGATGTACCACTACACACATTTCTTTCCGCAAGGTTTTATCAAAAAACCTTAATTCTGAGGTCAGAACACAGGTTTCTTAAAAAGACCATTCCTTCCAGGGCAGGGAAGGTTCTCACTTGACTTTCAAGTATCTTAAACTTACCTTGAGACTGGGCAGGTATAGCACCGCCTGAGGTGAATTTATCAAGCCCCAAACCAATACCTGGTCCATAGTCCAGCACCTACTATAATAAACCTGGTGAGTTCAAAATAACTGGAATCCTTCAAGTCCAGGAGGTACACCATCAAACTGTACCAAACTATGGTTCCCAGGAATACCCATGGTCTAAATGGTAGGAGGCATCAAGTTGTCTACAGTGTCTACAGAATCTTCCTAAATTTTAGTGCTGGGTCTAAACTACTGCAGTTTTTTAAAGCACCCAGCCACACGTGTCCCTCCAGTCCCACTGAGAATGCCTCATCCCATCTGAGCTCATAACTTAAGCAGAGTCAAGCCTGGTTAGTACTTGAATGGGAGACTCCATGTTAATACCAAGTGCTGTGGAGAGTTAAGGAAAGACCTGGCAACCTACCCTGTAAAAAAATCTGCTAAGAAAACTCTAATAGAATACAGTCAACAAGAGTTTGATTCAACTTGACAGAACAGGGGACACATCTTGAAGCAACGCTGGACTTCAGATTCTTTCAAAGGATTCATATTCCCCTTGTGTCTGAATATGCTTTTGGTAGTGTTGCCAAGAAATGCAGTGGTTTGGGACATCAGGTAACAAGTAAACAGACAGTACTTAGGGATAATTAGGGATAGGGATAATTAGATAGGGATAATCAGAAGAAGATGATAGACGTCGTTGTCCCTTATACCAGGGGTTCCCAATCCTGGTTCTGGAGGACCCCCTGCCTTGCATATTTTAGTGTGATGTCATGAGGTGGGTGTGACAGAGCAGGAAAAGCATGAAAACATGTAGGACAGGGGGTCTTCCAGGTCCAGGGTTGTACCATGTGTATTTGAAGGGTCTTGTGTAACAATGGTTACCAAGCTACTGCTGCACCATGCTTTGTACACGTACCCAGAAAAGTACCCCAGCAGACTGAACCAAGAAATCAACAAGAATCACTGGCTTCTATAGCAGACTGTCTCTGTGTCTGGTCATATTCAATCATCTAGGAAAAGGAAAGGGTACTCACTACAGAGCATAATACATCTGTGGTATTATTTACCTTGTCTGAACTGATGACAACTGATGGCATGACTTGCTACATCCATGACTTGGTCAACCACAGAGATCTAAAAAAAAAAATAGTCTGTGGCACTAGTCAAAACAGTACCATGATGTTTCAGATCCAGTCCTTATTAAGCAAAGATTTATATGAACCAGGACCTTCACCTATTTTATTTGAACATCCTTTGGTGGGTTGGTTGAAGATAGTACAAGATTCAGTGGACTCTTACCTCGGGAAGATGGCAAGACCTAGTTAGGGTGTTTTGTTCCTTATATATGGAGTTCTCCTTCTCCAAAGCCGAACTCATCAAAGAATGATGACAAAGGGTACCAAGACAACCTTAGAGTAAAATAAACCCCTACACTTGGAGAGATACACTAATGAGAACAGTAATGAGAACTCCTCAAGAGCAGAGATCTGTCCTATTACTCTCGGAATACTAGTCAGTCATTAGGGCAGCTGCACAAAACAATGGATGAAGACTCTGTACATGCTGCAGGTCTACAAGCTCTACTGCACCATCCCACGCAACTCCACTGGCTGCATCCATTAGATTTGGGTGAAGATTTTGTCTTAGATCAGTTAAGTCCTGTAGAGAAGTTATGGGACAGAAATGGAGTCAAATGGGTTGAAGTGGACAGGCAACAACATCACAACCAGTTATCTAAGTCAAGAGATCATTGTATTCTGCCAGGTCTATGTCCTCATATTCTTGGCTATGAAACAGAGTTGAACTCGTGTGATTCTGATTAAAACTCACCATCCTGGCTGGCTCCCACGTGGCGCATCAATAAGGTGCACAACCATCAAACTGAAGATCGCAGGTTGATGCCGCAGCCATCCATGGCCAGCAGTCCATTAGAGCTAATTGACTGAGCTCTCAGGAGGAACGGATGGCATACACTTGCCTCCCTGTCACTTACAGCAATCATTGATGTCTGAGAGATCATTCGTACAAAAGGCATTCCTTCTGAGTGTGTTAGGTCTCCCCCGAGTGTGTATGCGCAGCAGTAGGTAAAGATGTAGGAGGCAGCATAACCTGTCACGTATATTGCACATGCTTCCTTATGCCCCTCCCTGGGATTGGCTTTGGCTGAATTAAATGGAGAAAAAAATGGAGAACTAAATAATCTAAAAAAAAAAATCACCATCCTGGAGTTTGCGAGTATGAGCACAGGTTGATGCATACAGTCATCCATGGCTGGGAGCCCATGAGAGCTAATTGGCTAAGCTCTCGTGTAGGGAGGAATGGCACATGCTCGCTTTCCTTTCTTTCGTTTAAAATGATCACTAGCCAATCATAGCATCTCAAATGATGCTATTGGGTGTGTTACGGGTGTAGCAGGTTTTAACGGGTGTAGTGTGTAGCAGGTGTGTTACTGGTGTGCTACCCTGCCCCTGAATATGTTCAAAAAAACAGAGTCAACAGGCTAGCATCGCATTCCTTAAAGAGTTTGGTGTTTTCTGTCAATAAACGTAACCGACAATGTGGGTTGAAGTTGCTTAAAGGTTCTGGGAACAATATGAGTTTGGTTAATGGCAGCGCAAGTCAAATTGGCTCTTCTTATGAAACTGGACAGCACATGGTCTGTTGAATGGTTGGAGTCAGGCTATTTTTATCACTAAACCTGACCAAGACTTGCCGACTTTTACACAGAAGAGCCAATTTGACACACATTTCCATTAATCAACCTGGAGCGACTTTACAAGAATATCACAGTTACTCATATCTTCGATTAAAAGTGCTTCACTTGCTGTTCAGGACGTCATTGTGTTACATTATTAATCTAGTAACTGTACGTTGGAATCTGGTGCAAAGGACCATGTATTCATGGAATTGCAGAGATCCTAAGAAAATTCTTAGAATTCGGAAGCTTTTGGCCAGAAAAGGGTGTCATGATATGACGCACAACTTGTAGGCTGCAAATGAGAGTCTTTCGTTAATATTTAACAAGACTTTGAAGTCCTCATCATCAGCTGCGTCCATTCCAGTGCATTACTGTCAGTCATGTCTGGGGTCTTTTTTCCCCTAAATATTTTCCTGATGAACACTGACCAATGAGTAAGGAGTCATTTTAGCAAAAAAAGAAAAAGAAAAAATGACTGATCGCAAAGACATCATAATCAGCTGTCTTCAAGGCACTGATTGTGTTGTATTACAGACTAATATAAATAGCATTTACACACACACACACACACACACACACACACAAAGAGAGAGAGAGAGAGAGGCACAGGCTGGGTATTTTTACATTGTTTTTCTGTCTTTTTCTCTCATCTCACTTCACTGCACTCCGCACACTAAACTCAAGAGGAAGTTATCGATCCATTATTTCTACGAGTCATAAGGTTTTGTGATTGAGTCCATTTAGCAATAGCGAAGCCAGAAGATTGTCTGACCACACACTTGTGTGTGGACGCGTGTGCTGAGCTCTGGTTGTGTGTGTGTGTGTGTGTGATTGCAATGAGGTATGCAGGTTAGTGTACATTTCAGCCTGGTCTCCTGAGAGAAAGATTAAAGTGGAAAGCGTGAGAGAGAAAGATAAAGGTAGAGCAGAGAGAGAGGGACAGTCACACTGAGTCATGTGTGCGTGCGTGTGTGTGTGTGTGTGTGTGTGTGTGTGTGTGTGTGTGTGTGTGTGTGTGTGTGTGTGTGTGT
>JBCNYH010000014.1:1564736-1574769 GCA_039654325.1 Tandanus tandanus
TGTGTGTGTGTGTGTGAGAGAGAGAGAGAGAGAGAGAGAGAGAGAGAGAGAGAGAGAGAGAGAGAGAGAGAGAGACTGAACACATTAACAGAACCATATTCACTCTGAATTCTTCACCACTTTCAACAAAATCATCCCCACTTCTAACTCTCACCCCCACAAACTGAGGGAACACAAAGTGCTACATCCTTACAGCTCTGTACACACACCAGGCGAGGAACAGAGAGTGACCACCCAAACACCCACCCACCCACACACATTAAATTCTTTGAAGAGTTCTTTATTATTATTATTATTATTATATTATTAATATTATTAATATTCATATTAATAATAATAATAATAATAATAATAATATTTGATTGTATTTCTGTGTATTCATATTATGTGTGTTTCTGTGTTTATTTCTCTTTGATTCCAACTATGTGTGAACTTCAGCAATACAATAATTTCATGTCAATAAAGCAATCTTTGAATTTAATGAGAGAAAGAGACAGAGGGAGAGAGAAAGAGAGACAGAGAGAGAGGAAGAGATGAACAGAGAGAGAGAAAAAGATGAACAGAGAGAGTTAAATACACACATAGAAAGAGAGAGAGAGAGAGATGAACACATACATAGAGAGAGATAGATAAACACAGACAGACAGACAAACAGAGAGAGAAAAAGAGAGAGAGGAAGCGATGAACAGAGATAGAGAGAGTTGAACACACACAGAAAGAGAGAGAGAGGGAGAGAGAGAGAGAGAGAGAGAGAGAGAGAGAGTGTGTGTGTGTGTGTGTGTGTGTGTGTGTGTGTGTGTGTGTGTGTGTGTGTTACCGTTGTGCTGCTCTGTTGGAGGTTTGGAGCAGCGCTGGCTTAACTCCCACTCCGTTTCTCCATGCTGGCTCTCGGCCAAACTCTTCTCTCTGTCTTTCTCTTTCTCTCGTTCTCTCCACGGTCCGGTGTTGGAAGACGCGCAGCCCTCCTTCTCCTTCAGCTCCAGTTCAGAGAAGCGCATCATTGCTCGCTACACATACACGCACACACGCACACACACACATACATGCAATCCATGACCAGGAACGCTAGATGCAAATTTAGCACACTTCAATGCTAACCTTTTGCGCGAAGCTAAATGCACTTTAAATCAAGACATTTGCATACATGGAAATTTTTATTTTAAAAAGTGTCAATGTCACGGCAAAGAATTCACTTTTTCCCTAAATGCATGAAAGGCACAACTACGCAAGCTTCTGAGTGGTGCGCAACACCAAGTGTTACTTATTTCACCTTGGATTAGCAATGGGGGAAAAAAATATTAAGGCACTAACCTCCCAGTTAGCGGCTGGCTGACTGAAATTACTGTCCTCTGCTGATAGGACTTCGATCTAAGTGATTAGAACGTGTGCTCAAAATCATTTGTTTTCCCAGTAAACACAGTCATTTAAACACAGACACATTGATTAGCAAAAAAAAAAAAAAAAAAAAAAGCAAACAAACACAGGGGCATCTTTATGACGGAGTTTAACTTCGTTTATCTAAAAAAAACACAATAAAGCAACATGTTCCTGGCCTTATTTTGCCTCGTTAGTTTTGCCATGTACATACCGTCAGTACCTAGTAAATAAAGCTACGTGAATTAATACGTTTTTTTAAATGGTGGTTTAAGCATACGGTTTTCTTTAAAAGCCCATCATGGATAGAATATGGCCTTCGTTAAAACACCTACTGCCCATCCATCTGCAGTGTGTGTGTGTACACTAATGACTGCCAGGCAGAGCACTCGTCTCGCTGCTGCTGAAGACCTCTAATCTTCCCCATCAGAAATGACTGGGCCGGATTTCACTTAAGCTAGGAGGGCTGCCACTGCATACACAGCAACCCTAGGATGTGTGTGCGCGTAGGCAGGATGGAAGGTGCTTGCAGCTACATACATCTCTTATATCGGTGACACACAACCCTCCCAGGTTTTCAGGTCCTGTCTGCAGGTTAGTGGCTTTCGCAAGAAATACTAGCGGCTGGTACACTGCGTTAACCCTCAATAGCACAAATGCACCATACGCGCATAGTCACGTCATTCTAATTCCCCTCCTTTATGGCTGCCGCCAAAACCGGCCTGCTGTTCAACAGCCTTGCAGCAGGGTGTCAAAAAAGTGTTTGTGTTGGGGGGGTGAAGTGGCAGGGGACTGGTATGTGAATAACAGTCAGCCGTAATTACTGAGGCTTTCAATATGACTAAGCGTGACAATCTGATGCAAGTCCTGCCTTGTACAGCTGTTAGAGCTAGGGTTTTAGAGAACTAAAGGAATTTAACTGACGGGCCTTTTCCGAGAAATTAACTAAACGTCTTCACTGGAACAAAATAAAATGTGCCTTCAGAACCACTTGAACCTTAACCCTAAGTGCGTCCTCGTCCATATTTAAAAAAAAGAAAAAAATCAACAGGAATATGTATTTCTTTCTTACCTGCAGGGCACGCTGTTCCCGGCTCAATTTACTGGAATCTGCGTAAAGCTCAGTGGTAACACATTTGAAGCGGTCACCCACATATCCTGACGAGTTGGCGATCCTCTTAGCCAGGCTGGACCGTTTGTTTTTAGAGCACCCGTGTCCATCTTCTTCATCCTCAAGAGATTCCATGTTTTCTCGTTCTTTGCCCAGATCCATATACTGCCTAATGGCATGGTGCCTATCAGGTTTGAAATTTGCAGCGTCTGGTCGCACCCTGTCACCGGAGGTCCTGGCACAGCGCAGAGTCTGCTCTTCCAGCAAAGGAGGCAGAGGGCTGTGCTCACTGGAACTCTCTTCGCCCTGGCTTTGCCCAGGAGACTCAGCCCGCTCCTGTGGCTCTGGAGGACTGCAGGGATCTGGCTGCCGCTCAGCCTCAGCTGGCTTGTATTCAACTGGCTGGCTAGAGCGCAGGATCTGCATGAGTTCTGGCTCCTTCGCTTTGGAATTACCAGTACTCCTCATCCCATCCCCTGTCCCGCTGCCGGCTGGCTTGGTGGGCTCTCTCTGCTTGGCGGGACTAGTGCTGTACTTGTCTGGCTCAGGACTGCCATCTGTGTCGTCTTTGACCAGGTCGATGCAGACGATGTCATCTTTGCTCACTCCATGAGGTTTACAGCCCACAACTTCTGGCCCCTCAGATTCCCTCTCAGCTGTGTAGCGCGTGTCCGCATCAGACACACTGTGCTGTTTGTAAGGGGACTCCTCATGTTGCCAAGTCTTTTCCTGAGGCCTGCACCTCAGCTCAATTCGCTCATTGACTTTTGGGTCAAGAGGCAAGTGAGGAGACATTAGCGGGTGAACCATCTCTTGAGAATCATGGTAGGTTACATAGTCTCCATGACTAGATGGTATTCCATAAGGAAGACCAGGCTTGTGTGGCACACGAGTGGAATATAAGCTGTTGCTGTTCAGCAGGACTGGATGGGGGTACACTGGCCCTTTGGTGGACAACTGCAAGTGTTGGAGCGACATGCTTTCTGAAACAGAGTATGGAAGGAATCTATTAGCATATGCTAAGCTAGTGGGCAAGTAGGCTTCCCCTTGGGTCATGTAGAGATGAGGGGGAGGATGTCCATTTTCTATGTGAGGCTGCTGGGGTTTGAAGCCAATTTCAGGCGTTTCTGATTTTTTAATGGTCTTTACAGGCTTTGAGGCCAATGACTGGATGCTTCCACGGTTAGTAGATTGCACCTTCTCTGGTGGGGTGGGTGCAGACTTTGGCCAATCACCGTTGACCTTAGGAGATGGTGAGGCAGATGATGGACGACCTGCTGATGTTACAACAACAGGAGCAGTGTTTGATACAACGCCATTGTTGGGTTCCCCAATCCTTGGACACGAAGAGCTCCTCGGCTGTGAAATTACATGCTCCAGGTTCTTATTTTTGATGACCGTGGAACCTTTGTTGTGGCTGGATTCAGGACCAAGTGGCTGGGCTGGGCTTGGGACCACCCAGGAAGAGTGTAAAGTGCTAATAATCTCAGGCCTCTCTGGAGTTTTAGAAGAAGTGCTGACAGCAGAGGATGAGGGGGAAAGAGTCTCTTTTAGAAGCTCTCTGCTCGGAGGAAGTCCATAACGAGAGTTGGGAGAGTAGCCCAGATTTACTAAAGCCTCCAGCTTTGGAGGAAATCCATTAGGAGGTCCTTCAAAATCCATGATCTTGGCAGATAGGTCTAATGGCTTGTCTGCTGGGTCTTTGGTAGGAGGGCCTTGCTGTACAGATTTCTCAGTGGAGGTTTTAATGGGTGAACTACAGCCTTTCCTCTCACTTCCTCCACTCCTGTGTTGCTCTGAGCTCCCTTCTTTAGACTTTGGCTTCTGACTAACGGGCCTTAGCGGGGAGCGATGCTCTTGGGATATGTAGAATGGATGGGAAACTGTCGGATTGGATGAGGTCGATAACGAGGATGGTGGACTCCGAAATATTGTCTTTTGAAAATCTGAAGTGCTGTCCACAAGAGGTGGGGGAGCACCAGAGGGCTGGGAGGGTCGTGGGGTGGAGCGGGGTGCCTGCATGACCAGAGAAGGGCTTGAGTCTGCTGGAGTACTAGAGTTGCTGCTTATGTTAACACTACTACTAATGGTGCTGCTGCTACTACTACTAATTGTACTACTACTACTACTGCTGTTGCTGCTGCTGCTTGAGCTCTTGCTGGAAGGGATTCGGTTGGACTTGCTGCTGCTGTTATTAATACTTCCACTGCAAGAGTGTTGTCTCTCATTTTGTGCCTGGTGGTGGGACTGAGCTTGCTGATGTAAGGTTTGCTGTCCAAATGCAGAGGGCTCATGGTGAATCCTTGGCCCAATACTCTGTAAGGTTTTGTCCTGATGATGCACCAGTGGGGACAGTGGTGTGGGGGCTACTGTAGCTGTGGGGATTCTAAGAGGAGGGGCAAGAGGTGAGGAAATAGGGGCCGGAGGATAAGGTGGCATGTAGAACAAGCGCTCTGCACCACCTGCACTCCCTCCTGCCCCAGGACAAAGTGACTGGTAGGCCAGGTGTTGGGGCAGGTATGGTGAAGGCTGTGACATAAATGATGCTTTGTACATATTCAGAGCAGCATACTTGCTGGAGTCTAGAAAGGGATACAGTCCTGCCTCATGGTAAGGGCTCGTCCATGGGAGACGCAGGTAGCTGGTGCTGCTGCCACCATTTAATCCCAGGTCAGGAGGCTTATCAACAGGTCCAACACGCCTATCCAAGCCCAAAGCTTCTGCACCAGCTCCAGGCACAACCAATGGTTTCTGAATCCCTGGTGGTGGGCTTTTATAAAGTCCAACATAGCCATTAGTGGCCTTTCTGCTGTCCAGCGACACATCGGTTTTATAGAGTAATTCTGGCATCCGGTCCCCAACATAGCCTTTTTCCGTTGGCAGGGTTCGGATTCCTGCTGGATAAACTATTCCCCCATGAACGTGGAGGCTTTCCTGCATTAGGCTGCTCCGATCAATGCCAAGTGCTGTGAATTGGTTCATTCTGCAGGCTGCACTTGCATCCACCTGGAAGGAAAAGGGAAAACGCAAGTCAGTTCAACCACAAAATTATTAACTCCAGATAACTCAAGTGGATCAAAGGAAATGGATATGATGATAAAGCAAACATTGATTACGAGAAGAAAAAAAACCCATACATTTCTATAACTACAGTTATAACGTTTCATATTTGTGGTCAAATTTCAGAATCAATACCGAGGGTAACTTACACAACTTGTATAAGTCAGATTTAAACCAAGAGTCATGAAGGGTGATTTTTTTTTTTGTTTCGGTTTCCCACACTAAAGTCGGCGAAATGTAGTCAAGGTCATGAGAGGGAAATTGTTCATAAAAGTCGTCCTCTCCAAGGCTTCTGCGGGGGCAGACGGGGCTTTGATGTATGCTGCTGACGATGCCCAGAAGACAGCTCAGATCTGTCTTCCCATCAAGCCCCAGAGAGACCCCATCACACGGCCAATAAGATGACGGGGATTTAAATTACCTGCATCCTTACTGCCTATATGCGTAAATGTTTGATATGAGGCTGAATTTTTTTTTAAAGGTTTTATTATTGCAGTTAAAAAGGGGGAGTAAGGGGAAGGAAGGACATCTCAAGGGATCCATTTTTAAATGATGCATATGATAAGCAGTCTTTAAAAAAAACTTACCATGCTTTGAATCACGACTTCTATTGCTTGATTAGTTCACGGTGGAGGTTCTAGTCAACACCATCCCTTGATTGACTTCCTGTAAGAGGGAAAAAAATTACTGTATATATTAAAAATAGCCTATTTTATTTTTATAGCTTTTACTTTTAAAAATATGCCAGTTTTATGGTTTATTTTATTTTTGAAAACGTAAGGTCATAACTTTTTATTTTCTCTCACACACACAATTTTCACATCGGTCCAGTTCAAGGTTTTTTAACCAGTTTGGCAGGACAGAAATGAGCACTCGGTACAAATAGGAAAAAAGGAGGGGAGAAAAAAAAGAAAGGGAAAGAAAAGCAAACGATCTCTCCGGTCAGGCCTCAGTCTGACTGTCTCTGCTAAAGACGCCTGCGTTTGCATGGCCCGTATCCAGGCTGCGGAGCAGGATTCAAATCACGTGATGTTGTTATCTAGTCACAAGCACTCCGATAAGGAATGCCGCCATGCACTACTCACCCTCCTCCTTCACACACACACACACACACACACACACACACACAAAATGCCCGGCGCCCGCAGATGAGGAGGATGGGAAGGAGGGGGAATTTCATCATAGCGCCACTGAGGGAAGATGCTATCACCCAGCCCCACCGCTTGGCAATGACATAAAAGCAGAGCTTTGTTGAGCTCGCGAGCCGCGCCTCCGTTATTGATGGCTCTTCAGAGCCCTTGGATTTCAATAAGGCAGACCCGGGGCTCTTATCTGCAGATGCGGTCTCGGCCGCTGCCGTTGAAGGGGGGAGGCAGACCGCCCCCGTTCTCATCAATCAAAGAGGGCTTCGGCCTCACGCGCACAAAATCCTCTCGCTGCTGGAGTGTTTTCGTCACTTCCATGGCAACCCATGCAGCAACAAGGCCAGAACATTTAAACAGGGAGGGTTCGTGGCCTGCCATTTCAGCCTTCCTGTGCGTGATCACAATAAAAATCAGTCGATTAGGATAACTACGCAGATTCGCCTTTTAAATTCAAAATCACTTCTATTTCCACAAAATCTCTCTCTGGATCATAATCCGCACAACAACTGAAGAGTGCCTGAAGTCTATTAATTCCCATCAGCACATCAGAAAATCCTCTGCGTAAATTCCAGCCTTCCCCTTTGAGCTGCAGTTCCCTCCCACCGTCCATTAAAGACTAATCCGAGCGAATCGCTCAGCCACGCGCTCCCCTACGCTCTCGTTTTCCACGGATTTAACGATCCTGCATGCCGGCGTGAGTACATTATGTGTCCCGGGCGCTTCAGTGGGAGACCGCTCTCCCTCCTTGGAGAGGAGAAAACGCAGCGAGGACATCAATCGCAAAGCAACGCTCCGGAGGCGCCTTGTGTTCAGAGCTAAAAGTAACTCGGCTCAAAACAAACACGTGGGAATCTACTGGGGCTCGAGTGGTCGGTGCGTGGATCAACAGTTCAACTCTATCAGGATGTTGTTCTATAAACTGTATGTCTATGCTTAGAAACGGGCTTTTAATTGATATGAAGATTGAAAAAGTGCCTGAAAAGTTTCCTGCACAAAGAGACAAATATAAAAATATAAAGAATGCATTTCTATGGAAAATAAGAAGTGAACACCTTCATTCTGATCGGTTGTTTTTATTTAATAGAATTAGATTAAAAAGTTCCAATTGTTGCCATGTTGATGACAATAACACCCGCCAACAATCGAACAACCAGACTGAGGACCAAGGACAAGAATTTACAAATAATGAGAAGAGCCCATGAACATTCATTCCTTTTTTATCTTTAATTCACTGAAAAAAACCCTGAAAGTCTTTTTTTTTTTTTTTTGCATTTTCTTTCCGAGTGTGTTTTTAAACGTGTGCATGTGTGACTCTCATGGGGAGACGCCAAGGGCACGAGGAAAGAGTGCGAGCAGCTGCGTCGCTCCGTGTCGACAACGAGACAGGTGATGGAAAAAAACAAAGAAAGAAAGAGAATCTTGGCATGCGAAAGACCAGAGAGTGTAAAATGTGCCAGTTTTGAGGTGTGGATTTAAGCACATAAAAACCTCATAAATCCTGCGGTAAAAGGAGGAGGTGTGGCTTCTGAGACAGTTAACAAATACATGACGCAATCGCTTTATCCTGGTCAGGGTCACGGTGGATCAGGAACATGTTCCCAGGAAGACTGTGTGTAAGGTATGAATACACCCTGGCCCATCTCACACACACACACACACACACACACACACACACACACACACCTAGGAGCTATATAATATCATCAATCCACCTACCAGTACCACATTCTTTATTCTTTAGCAGATAAAGCAGGCAGAGGTAGATCTCAGTGTGTGGTCGTTGAAAGTGATAAGAAGTGAAACTGCTGAACCTGATGAGCTGACAGGAAGTTCAAAGTTCACGGCTTGTGGTGTAATCCATAAAAAAAAAATGTCCCAACCAAATGCTTGACGCTGTACTAATTAGGACATTAAAGGTGCGATCAATGATTCTGGAGAAATGTTGTTTATGTTTTTTTGCATAAAAGCCAAACAAACACACACTTTTTCAAAAGCTCCGCCCCACAAATTCATAGAAATGCAATACCAGGCCAGTGACAACCCCGATACCATTCCCACCCCCCATTCCCCTCCAGCCAGTAAGCATGCACACAGATGTTGCCTGTTGCTGATTGGGTGAAATAGTGTTGCGTGGTTTTCTCTGAGCAACTTTAGTTTTTTAATAAAAAATTTTATACGTTTTCTTTAGCACACACAGAATGGAGAGCTAGCAGACTTCTGTTTTGTTTTCTGACAAAATGTGTATTGTTTTTCAATTGAAGACCACCTTTAGTACACTCGAATGTATTTAAGAGTGGGCGACATTGCCGTGCTGCTGCAAATCGCCCGTTTTCGCATGTTTTAAGATGATTATCATCATTCTTCACTCTGTACCAGATCTCAATCCAGATCTCATCCCTCACTCACAGCCTTTTTAAACAACAAACGATTTTTGCCTGCATCACCAAACGTGTTTGTTTTGGACATAAAACATTCCTTAGCAGGTTAAAAATTAGTTTTTAACAAACGACAGACTGAATAGCTTTGAAAACCAAAATCAGATGAAATAAAAGCTACACTTAGACACAAGTGAATGCAAAAGGTATCAAATTTGCCTGGCAAAAAAAGCTCTTAAACGCAGTGAGGAAATGTGGGTAAAAAACGAAGGAAAGAAGTGTGAGTGTACGTCCACCTGAGTGTAATTTCATAAAAAATGGGAAGTAGTACTGATTTATTATTATTATTATTATTATTATGTACAGGCACTAAAAAAATATTTAGCTAACTAGCTAGCTAACGTAGCAGCCGCAGCAGATCCTCTTCAGCATCACAAAACCCCAGAATCACATCATTTAGTTTTTTTCTCTTTGGTGGAGAAAAAGTCTCGGTGGCTGGTTCTTAAGTGGTAACAGTGCAATCTGTCCACGATTCTGTCAGTGAGCAATTCTGACATCAGGCATGCCTAGGGTACCACGTGTCTTAGCTGTTTCCACGCCACACACACACGTTCACACCCTAATTCTAAACCCGATCATAAACTGTATAAGTAATACAGGTTCATCAAAGAGGATGAATAACCAAAACAAAAAACAAACAACAGTCTTAGTGAAAAAAGACAAATAAGAGAAAGGAAGAGGTTACTGCCATGAAGGACAAAGCTTGCTGGATAAACGATTAACCCCCCGGGGTGTTCCCGACTCCAGCGCACCCGTGGGATGTTTGTCTCTGACGGAGAGCAAGAGAACATTCCAAGAACAGCAGTGTACATTCAAGATCACAGGGCAGCAGTGGATTAGTGGTGAAGGCGATGGGTTACTGATCCGAAGGTCAGCGGTTCAATCCCCACTATCACCACTGTTGGGCC